>SNQJ01S0033778.1:75295-132164 GCA_010110895.2 Picea sitchensis
TATAGGAGACTAGGAGGTATAATTACAACTAATGGCCTAAAGCCGACATAAATAAAATAACATTACTAATATAATATGCCCCAATTAAGGGGTAATGAGCCAATATTAGGGCTTAACATAACATCGCAGGCATTGTAACAAAATGGTATCATGGATGTAAATGTTGTGGACTTTCTATAAAGGCTAGGTGGTCTAATGACCTATGAAATTCGATGTACGATTGTTCGAGAGTAAACCAAAGAGAACCCAAAGACCTGAAATAATGACATCGACATATTGGAATATGTAATATGAAACAAAGAAGGAGAAGGAAATGATATAATCGTTTGATTCAAATGGGGAATACATGTTCGATGATCCTAAATTTTTTGACACGTATGTTGAGAAAATTCTCATTGGGATGAAAAGGAAATATGTATTTTATGAGCTTCCATATTTGGAGGATCTTAAGATTGGCCACTTACTAGATCCCATGCATATATTAAAAAGTGTTTCAACTTCTTTACAGAGGCACATATCATGGAATAAAGCGACAAATTGGCTTTCACGAGAGATCTTATTGCTTCAAATACTAAAAAGAGACATTGGCCAAGAAACAAAACTAGAGAGGTTGGTCCCTCTTGGTCTTTTAAAGAAGGTGATGTCCCATGGATTTTGAAGAAATATGATCTTTCTACAGTGAAGGATATTATATTGCAATGTTGTTGGACATATTGTCATTGATGTCAACAACCGATGTCATTATGATGTGATGATGAGTTGTTGTGAACAACATGCAAAAACACCATCAAAATCAAATTCCCAACAATTCAATGATCTCGATCATTTAGGATCCAAGTACAAAACCAAAAATATCAGAAGGGAAAGCACATTGCAAAAATGATGAGTTGTTATAAACAACATGCAGAGGAATCTACCAAAAATCTTAGAAGGGAAAGCACATTGTAGAAACATGATCAAGATTGAAATCTCCACAGTAAAACTACAAAAAAATCGAGGGAGAATCCTGTCCACTAATGTAGATTTCGGGACAAACCAAGACCATTAGATATGGGAGTTATAGAGGAGGACCTTCGGATCAAACATCCGATTAAGTCCTGACCGTTGGATCGCAATAAGGGCATATCAACGATGGGAAACCATTGTGGGATGCAAGGTTTGTGTTAACAATTGCACAAGTTTAGGTTCTAAAATCATCCTTGATTGTTGATATACTACGTGAGCATTCTCGACCGTTAGATGAAGTCAACTTGCTCGAGGTTTAATTGGGGAATCTCACTTCAGGAGAATTGAGAATTGGGAACGAATAACCCAAAGTCCCAAATGCCGAAATAAATCTGGAGCATTGATCTAAGAGCTAATCACAACCGTTGGATCAAAGATTCACGAGATCCTGGAATAGCCAAAACCCCGATAACCGTTGGATCGTATTAAGCGTTTCACGACAAAGATGGATCATTAGATGCCATCCATATGTTCAAGGTTTACTTGACGAATCTTACTTCGGGAGATTTGGGAAATGGGAGCGTATAAAGCAAAGCCCTAAATGTTGAAATGAAACTAGACCATTGATCCTGAACTAATCAAAACTATTGGATAAAGGATTCATGAGATCCCGAAACAACCAAAATCCTGACAACCGTTGTATCATGTTAGTTTGTTCACATCAAAGGAGGATCGTTAGATGAAGTCAAGATGCTCAAGGTTTAGTCGATGGATCTTACTTTGAGATATTTGGGAAATGGGAGCATATAACCCAAAGTCCTGAAGGCCAAAATGAATTGATCACAGCCATTGATCAAGGATTCAGATGAACCTACGATCCTTAGATCCAAGAGGAGGAGTTGTGCCATGATAGGAGATCCACGTCAACAGACCACGTTAGCAAGGACATGTGGCACAATCAGATGGTGAAAAGTGTTTAGGTCCAGTTGGCACTTTAAGGTTATGTAAGTCATGAATATAAGTGATACATGGTAGCCACTTGGCCAGTACCAAGTCAACAATGACGTCAACAAGCTACATCACTATGGGAGTTTTTCCTTCGGGGGAAACCAACATCTACCCAAAGTGCCGAAGGTCAAAGTCAATGATAACTGTTGATCTAAGATCCTCCAGGATGAATCATGACCATTAGATCAAAACATGACATAAGCTCTCCCATGTTGACCACTTCGGTGCTGACCAACTATGGTGGAAATTGGAACGACAACTACCCGGACCTCCAAACCTCCAAAGTCCCGAAGTACCGAAGTAACTAGTGGCTATCCATCTCAACCTTTGATTAAATCAAAACCGTTGATTTGTTTGAAACCTATGGACAATCCAGGATTGTCCATCTATGGAAGAGTGAATATCGATCGTCCGATCTACTTCGATGAAATGTACTCTGGGAGGTCGAAAGATTGCAGAGGCTAAAAGACTAGAAGTCCCAAAGTAAATAATGGTCGTCCATCTCAATGTTTGATTAAGTCACAACCATTGGATTAAGAAGTGGAAGGATAGTGTAAGGATGAAATCTAAACCGTTGATTTGGTTATGGGAATCATGCTAATCGTTAGATCCATCCTTGTGAGAGGTAACTACTACGGAATACTAGATGAGAGAAAAATCGCTAGAAGGCCGAAGTAATAGAGGACAAAGTTCCAACCCCCAGTCATGGGTTACAAAAAAATAATCCATGAGGCAAGGGGAACATTGCTTAACTTAATAAGCTCATGGTTTTGCGAATATGATCACATGTAAATGGTTTGAAAGAATTGGCTCTACAATATCCGATTTTTGCAACATTCACATAGACAAAGGAAAACGATCCATACCTGTGATCAATTTATGAAAATAGGTTATATGGTTGTTAAAATCATATGAAGGTTAGAACTCATCTTGGTCTTTCCAGTGATAGGGGGGATGCCAGGTTTAAAGTTGAATACCCAGAATGATGTTCTCTGGTGGTCCCAAAGTTGTTGTAAATGGACAAGTTAGTTGTAACTTGTGGCACAAGTTGGCCCTAAAACTAAAACTAGAGTTGAGAATGAACAAGTATAAATACAACTATTCTTGGTTCATTTGAATAAGTGAGGAAGTGGGTGAAAAAGTGGATCTGCACTTGAGGTCGGTAATTTTCTGGTATGGTGATCCTGTGGCACAACTAGGTGCGAATTTCATAAAGAAGATGAAGTGAAGAAGGTGCAAATTTCAGAGAAGAAGATGAAGTCTGGTGATGAGCATGTTTTGTAGATCTCTGATCATGAGTCGGAACAGATTCAATAATTGGATGATGACTCGTATTTGAGCTGGTTGTACTACTAGATGAAATCTAGTTGGATAGATTGTATTCTATCAGCAAGCTGAGTCTTGCAGCAAGCTGAGTTTTGCAACAAGTTGAGTCTTGCTTGAGAGTTGGTGCTCCTTACTTCAGTTGGTGCTGATAAAACATATTTTGTGTTGGGAAAAATGTCGTGACTGTAGTCACATATATAAATAATACAAAAGCTTATACAAAATATGTTATCTCTCGTGTTCATTGTGCTTATGAATTGATTCCTCTTAATGTATAAAATTATGTTTTGAAATAACTGCTAACTTGAAATAAGAAAAGTTGTAAAATTCCACATACTGATTCACCCCCCCTCTCAGTATTCCAACAATTGGTATCATAGCAGGTGCCTTCAACACAGTTTAAACACTGGAAGGTAGATCCTAAATAATGGGTGGACAAATGGTTCTCTCCACAATTTAAGCTCCATATTTTCCCTCCATGGGAAAATATGAAACAATATTTGAAGTCAAGAGAATCTACAGTTTGAGATTCAGTAGTAAGTAATCCCTGGAACTTAATTACCACAAAGATTATATCCAAGTTTTCAACTCAAATAAGAATAAGGAAGAACAATGAAGTGGCATTGAAGATTCTTCTCAATGGACTATAATATACCGTCAAAGAAAGTATGGGACTATGCACATCCTCCAAGGACTTATGGATGACGTTAGAGAAGATGTATCAAATCAAAAGAGAAGACACATAAGACATTCCTATCAAGGATGAGAAGGAATATTCAACCATCAATGAAGGTAAAGACTCTCCACAATCTTCCAATTGAAATAATGTTGATATTGAATTCTCCCCTACAAGTAAAGAAGAAGATTTAGATACAATAGAATAAAGTTATGTTAGCATTTATCCTGTTGTAACAGATATCACAAATTGTCTGCGCTGCCCAAGTTGTTAATTTAACACTCGTTGATCTACCCGGTTTGACAAAGGTTGCTGTAGAGGGACAGCCAGAAAGCATTGTTGGTGATATTTAAAATATGGTTCGCAGCTATGTTGATAAGCCCAATTGTCTTATATTGGCAATTTCTCCTGCAAACCAAGATATTGCAACATATGATGCTACAAAACTGGCCCAAGAAGTTGATCTTTCAGGTGATAGGACATTTGGAGTGTTGACAAATCTTGATCTCATGGACAAGGGAACAAATGCTATAGATGTTCTTGATGGGCGAGCATATCATTTACAACATCCATGGGGTGGAGTTGTCAATTGCTCACAAGATGATATTAACAAGAGCGTGGACATGATTGCTGCCCAGAGAAAGGAACGTGAATATTTTGCAACTAGTCCTGATTATGGACACTTGTCAAGTCGAATGGGTTCAGAATATTTAGCTAAGCTACTTTCGAAGCAACTGGAGAATGCCATTAAGTCACGCATACCGAGTATTCTGTCTTTGATAAACAAAACTATAGATGAACTTGAATCAGAGATGAATCATCTTGGCAGACCTATTGCTATTGATGCAGGGGCACAACTATATACAATTTTAGAGCTTTGTTGTGCTTTTGATCATATTTTCAAAGAGCATATAAATGGAGGATGACCTGGAGGGGAGCGTGTCTATGGAGTCTTTGATAACCAGCTCCCAGCAGCTTTGAAAAAGTTACCTTTTGACCGCCACCTTTCTTTGCAGAATGTTAGGAAAGTGGTCTCTGAGGCTGATGGTTATCAACCTCACTTGATAGCTCCTGAGCAAGGATATCGAAGACTTATTGATGGTGCCCTTGGTTATTTAAAAGGCCCTGCGGAAGAATCTGTTGATGCGGTGCACTTTATCTTGAAGGAACTTGTTCGTAAATCTTTAAATGAAATTCAGGAGTTGAAGCGCTTCCCTACCCTTCAAGCAGAAGTAGCTGCTGCTGCAAATGAAGCTTTAGAGAGGTTCCGTGAGGATGGCCGTAAAACTGCAACGAGATTAGTGGATATGGAGTCTAGTTATTTGACAGTTGAGTTTTTCCGTAAGCTTCCTCAAGAAGTGAAAGAAAGGTGGAAATCCTGCAGCACCTGCCATGGATCGTTATACAGAGGCTCATCTCAGAAGAATAGGTTCCAATGTTTCTGCTTACATGGGCATGGTGTGTGATACATTAAAGAATTCTATTCCTAAAGCTGTGGTGTATTGTCAAGTTCGTGAGGCCAATAACTGTTTTCTCAACCACTTCTATACTCAAGTGGGCAAAAAGGAAGGTAAGCATCTTTTAGCTTTATTAGATGAAGATCCAGCCTTGATGGAACGTAGGGAAGGATGTGATAAAAGGCTTGAGTTGTATAAATCAGCACGGGATGAAATAGATGATGTGTCTTGGGCAAGATGAGAATGTAACCATCAGTGAAAATTGAGTTGTCAACCTATTCCTCTATTCAGATACAGAATTTCGTTCAAAGCAAATTCATAGAGGGGGGCTGGAGTTTGCATAGCTGATGTAATAAGAGATCCTTGTAGCATATTATTTTTTGGCTTCCAGTGGCAATGGGGATTCTGGAATGATTGGTGTGACCGAGGTTGAAAATAAAGCCAGTACAGATGGTGAAGATGTATGTTCTTCAAATCAAGGACGAAACCACTATAGATAGGGATGATTCAGAGGAAACGATACCTATCAAGCAAGAAAGTTGTTCAGATGCAACCACTAAAGAAGTTAAATAGGGGGATGGTAAATATGAGGAGAAGGTGGAGACTGTAATTCAGTATAACAATGATACTGGAGAAAAAGTTTTGATGTTATTACCTACGGAGGTAACCATTGAGAATCTTACTGCAGAAGAAAGGGATGAATCGGGATTCAGTAATGCCAGGTTGGACGACCTAGGGTTGATCGCGGGCTGGGAATCTACGTAACGCACCATCGGTCAGAGCATAAAGATGCTAAGCGAAATGGATACCGTCCCCAGAATTAGTCGAACTGTACAGGGCTGACAAATTCTTCAAATCGCTCATTTAATTTGGTCAGATTATTCATAGATACATCGACAGATGCAGAAAATGCAAAGCTGTCCGTAGCAGCCAGGATTATTCGCCTGCTAAATCAATTCTGTAGTAAAGACCTATGTAGCAACTGAAGGCTTCTGTAACGGTTGAACTCTCTGCTGGATCAGGTGAATCATTTTCTTCCTCAACACGTACGATATCCCATTGCCCTCGATTGACATATATGTGGTCTCCATAGTTTGAATGTTACTGACTGTTTTCCAATAGAATCTGGAAAGCTTTTGCCAAACAGATTCCACTCCATTCAATTTGTTGTACAAATTCTTAGATGGAACTTCGGATTCTGCAACTCTTTTCATTCTTTTTCGCCCGTCGTTTGTCTGAGAATATCGATCGAATTATTTGTGTTTCTTGCTTTAAGTTTTGGTGAAGCTTGAAACAGTATACATGGAATCGTTTGAAGAGTACATGGCGCAAAGAAAGCTCATCGCTGAGAAGGATCAATGGCTGGATCTCAGAGTATTCTATGTGCGATTGAGCTCATGCCCATTTGAAAATCGCCTCAGTTTTTAACTCTCTGCCACATTCCCAGAGATTTTACCGTTGGACTCGAAATGAATGGCAAGCGCATTGCTCCTTCTGAGACTACTTCTTCCGTTCTGCGCAGGGAGAGGGTTGATAAGCAACTCACAGAAGTTACTTATGTCGGTACAGACAGTGTTCACATAAGGCGCATCTTTTTCTTCCTCAAATTGAATTGGGACTCGATTGTTGGAAGAAGGGACAATACAATAGTACAACACTTCCAGAATGTGCCCTCTTTCGTTTATATAGAGATTTGAACTCTCAGGCAACTTGAAACTGAAAGGAGATAATTCTTCGAACACTGGACATGGCAGATGTGCACTGAAATGGTGTTTCCGACTGGCCGTAACCCTAATAAAACAAAGTTTCCCCTAAATTTATTTGATATAAAGTCGTATGCGGAAAATTGCAAAAGGGGATACTGGAGCTGATAGGGGAAATGACCCGGAGGTTGAAGTTATGGACACTGAAGCTATCAGTGAGCAGAACTCAGAGCCTGAAGTTGAAGATGACGATGGTTCATCTTGTAAAAACCTTCTCACATGGACATTAAGGAGAATTCAGACTGTAACGCATGGACAATACTAAGAGAATACCCCACTTGTCAAATGATTGATATCGGTTCAACGAAGCATCTGGCAGCCGCAGAGTCTAGAAGACAAATCATTTCACATTCCCTGGAATGCAAAAAGTTTCAGATCTTTCGTTTAAAAGACTGCTGTATGTAATAGAACCAGGGGGGTGCATGAGCGCAGGACTGGTAGAAAAAACCTATGTTGAAGAGATTTTCATTGTAATTGCTGAGTTATTGTGTAAACCATTATTGGAGTAATAAAAAGATGTTTACTTGCGACTGTGAGATTCATCACAGTCGATTTCTTTCAGCAAGTTTTTCCTCTTTTCCGCTGTGTTAAATCTGTTCGGATTTCATTATAGATATTCCTTACTCACAGTTGATATTGTTGTTGCCATAGCCTTATGTCTTCTTTAATCCATTACGACTGCATTGCATTTTGTTTTCCTCTAACTGATGGGCTTTGTTACACTTTAGTACGACCACTACTGTAACAAAAGGATTTGGGTTTTCTGTATGTGTTTATTGCCTTTCCTCTGCACCAGCTATCAGCTGTGTAAGACCAATCTGCATTTTTAGAAATGTACATGTATCCTTTGCTACGTTGGCCTTTCTTTTTCTTTCCCCTATCGCATCATAATTGATCAAAGCGCTGAAAGATAGACCTACTTTGCCTCACTTTCTGCAAGTTAGTTATTCTCTGTTATTTTCTCTTTTTCTTGGTTTTCATTTGACTCCATGCCCAATGGACCTTTTCCCTGGTTTAACACCCAAACTCCTAAAATCTAAGACCATCATTTACCCGTAAATCTGCCCACCTTTTTCATACTACTTAAATCCCTATTGTGACATTGTTCGAGAGATCCCTCTCGGGTTGGAAGGGGCAGCTCCCAATCCAAAGTGGTTCGAGGTTGCCTCGGGATTGATTTGTTGCAGCCCATTTCAGTTCTGAGTGTCAACATATCCCATGGAAGAAGTAGAAGAAGAACTATTAAAGATTAAACAAAAAGTTGACTAGGGTTTTTGTGAATACAACTATGACCATGATTATTCAGACTATAGCTATCTTTATGAGTACACTAAATAATTTCTTGAAAAGAATAAAAAACATATATTTGAAATAAAGGAAATGCTCAAAGACAATGAAAAGCTCATATCTGAGCAAGATATTCAACTAGAACAAAAAGAAGAGGAGATCGAGAAATTGAAGAATGAAATCAGTCAAGCAAAATAAAAGAAGAAGGAAGATTATGAACTTAGCAGAAACCTTGTAGATCTAAAATAACTAAGAGAGAGCAATGTCAATTTGAAGACCCAACTTGAAGAATCCAAAATAAGAGAGGAGCTAGTGAGGAACTAGTTGAACGAAAGGGAAGAGTCATGTCATAAGATGGAAGCAGAAGCTGTGAATCTTAGAAATAAAGTTGAGAAGTCAAACACCCATGTCAAGTTCTTGAACAACTCTATGACCTTGGATTAGATCTTGGATAGTCAAAGGTCACCAAATGATAAATCCGGTCTTGGCTACAACAAGAAAGAAATTGGTACTCCTATGAAGCTTGATGCAGGTCCTTCATTTGTAAAGGGTGAAGACAGGTCTGATGTAGGTCCTTCTTTTGTAAAGGGTGAAGACAGGTTTGATACAAGTCCTTCATCTGTAAAGGGTGAATACAGGTCTGATATAGGTCCTTCATATTCAAAGAATGAAAGAAACACTACAATCTTCAGAAGATCAAATCAAGGAAAACACCAAGGAGCTACTCCTACACCTCAAAGCAAGTTTAGAAGAGATACACCTTCAAGGATGAGTCAAAGGGGCAAGTATGAAAGTGTTTTTAATGGTCATTGTTTTTCTTGTAACGAATATGGTCATAAAGCCTTGCATTGTAGGCATCATGGAAGAAAACAAGTTGGTAGGTTCAACAATATTGTAACATGTTGGAAATGCAATCTTGTTGGACATATTGCTACACATTGTTACACTATGAGATGCTACATTTGTGGTTGATTTGGCCACAAATCCTAGGACTGTTGGAATTCAAGGAGACAGTCAATAAGAAATGATTCATACAATACGACAAGAAGAGTAAATGAAACATGGAAGAAAATTTAAGTTGCAATAATAGAAGATCAGAGAACAAAGTTCAAGAAACCAGGACACTCACAGATGTGGATAGCAAAGACTGAACACGTGAACACGAGTGAATTTAATTGTTGCACAAAGAATTTCCATCATGCGACAAGCCGAGTATAAAAGTCTCTTAGATGAATTTAGAGAATTGTACAATAGAGATGACAAGGGGGGAGACCTTGTCAGGAAGAGGTACCCTTTTAGAAACAAAGGGGGCGAGTAGTCAAAGGTAGAGAGAGAATATTGATGGGGGGAGTCATTCAGTTATGGAAGACAAAGCATGATTGTAGGGGGAGTTACCCGAGTTCATATTTTAGTGAGCAACATATAGACATACATAGATTAATCATAAGGGGAGCAACCCTTTTCCATTGATGTCAAAGGGGGAGAGTAATTGTAGAGGAGAGAAGCATCATCACATTGGGAGTTTGTGTATGGATTTAGTGTATTTCCCTCAATGACAAAGGGTTTTTTTTTTGGACATATTGTCATTGATGTCAAAAGCTAATGTCATTATGATGTGATGATGAGTTGTTATGAAAAACATGAAGAAACACCATCAGAATCAAATTCCCAATAGTTCAATGATTTCGATCAGTTAGGATCCAAGTACAAAATAAAAAATATCAGAAGGGAAAGTGCATTGCAATAATGATGAGTTTTTATAAACAACATGCAGAGGAATCTACCAAAAACATCAGAAGGGAAAGTGCATTACATAAACGCGATCAAGATTGAAATCCCCATAGTAAAACTACAAAATAATCAAGGGAGAATCTTGTCCACTAATGTAGATTTTAGGACAAACTAGGACCATCAGATCTGGGAGTTACAGAGGAGGACCTTCAGATCAAACATCCAATTAAATCCTGACCGTCAGATCTCAGTAAGGGCAGATCAATGGTGGGGAACCATTACGAGATGAAAGGGTTGTGTTAACAACTGCGCAATTTTAGGTTCCGAAATCATCCTTGATCATTGATCTACTACGAGAGCATTTTCGACTGTTATATGAAGTCAACTTGCTCAAGGTTTAATCGAGGAATCTCTCTTCAGGAGAATTGAGAATTGGGAACGAATAACCCAAAGTCTCGAATGTCAAAATAAATCTGGATTGTTGATCTAAGAGCTGATCAAAACCGTTGGATCAAGGATTCACGAGATCCTGAAATAGCCAAAACCCTGACAGTCGTTGGATTGTATTAAGCATTTTGCAACAAATATGGATTGTTAGATGAAATCAATATGCTCGAGGTTTAATCGATGGATCTTACTTTGGGAGATTTGGAAAATGGGAGCGAATAACCCAAAGTCCCAAATGCTGAAATGAAACTGGACCATTGATCCTGAACTGATCACAACCATTGGATCAAGGATTCATGAGATCCCGAAACAACCAAAATCCTAACAACCTTTGGATTGCATTAGGTTATTCGCATCAAAGGAGGATCGTTAGATGAAGTCAAGATTCTTGAGGTTTAGTCGATGAGTCTCACTTCGGGAGGTTTCGAAAATGGGAGCATATAACCCAAAGTGCCGAAGGCCAAAATGAACTTATCACAGTTGTTGATCAAGGATTTAGATGAACCTACGACAATTATATCCTGGAGGAGAACATGTGTTGCGACAAGAGATACATGTCAAAAGACCACACCAGAAAGGACATGTGGCACAATCAGATGGTGACAAGTGTCTAGGTCTAGTTGGCACTTTAAGGTCACATAAGTCACAAACCTAATTGATATGTGGCAACCACTTGGCTAGTGCCAAGTCAGCAGTGACATCAACAAGCTATGTCACTCCAGGAGGTTTTCCTTCAGGGGAAACCAACAACTACCGAAGCATCGAAGGTCAAATTTTATGATAACTGTTGATCTAAGATCCTCCAGGATGAATCATGACCATTAGGTCAAAACATGTTGTAAGATATCCCATGTTGACCACTTCGATGCTAACCAACTACGGTGAAAATTGGAACGACAATTACCCAGACCTTTGAACCTCCGAAGTCCCGAAGTAACTAGTGGTTTTCCATATCAACCTTTGATTAAATCATAGCCGTCGATTTTTTTGAAACCTATGGACAAGTTAGGATCACCCATCTATGAAAGAGAGAATATCGACCGTCCAATCTACTTCGGCGAAATGTACACTAGGAGGTTGAAATATTGCAGAGGATGGAAGTCCTGAAGTAAATAATGGTCGTCCATATCAATGTTTGATTAAGTCACAACCATTGGATTAAGCATTGTAAGGATAGTGTAAGGATCATAGATAAACTATTGTTTTGGTTCCGAGAATCATGCTAACCGTTAGATCCATCCTTGTGAGAGGTAACTACTACCGAATACTGGATGAGAGAGAAATTGCCCGAAGGCCGAAGTAACGAAGGACAAGGTTCCAACCCCCGATCATGGGTTACAGACACATAATCCATGAAGCGCTGGGAACATTGATGAACTTAATAAGCCCATGGTTTTGTGAAGATGGTCACATGTAAATGGTTTGAAGGAAGCACCTCTACAATATTTGATTTCTGCAAGATTAATCATAAAGACAAAGGAAATCGATCCATACCTGTGATTGATTTATGAAAATAGATCTTATGGTTGTTAAAATCATATGAAGGTTAGAACTCATCATGGCTTTTCCGATGATAAGGGGGATGCCAGGTTTAAATTTGAAGATCCAAAATGATGTTCTCTGGTGGTCCCAAAGTTGTTGTAAATGGACAAGTTAGTTGTAACTTGTGGCACAAGTCGGCCCTAAAAATAAAACTAGAGTTGAGCATGAATAAGTATAAATACAACTATGCTTGGTTCATTTGATTAAGTGAGGAAGTGGGTGAAGGATTGGATCTGCACTCGAGGTTGGTAATTTTCTGGTATGGTGATCTTGTGGAACAACTAGGTGTGAATTTCAGAAAGAAGATGAAGTGAAGAAGGTGTGAATTTCAAAGAAGAAGATGAAGTCCGATGATGAGCATTTGTTGTATATCTATGATCATGAGTTGGAGAAGATTCAATAATTGGATGACTGGTATTTGAGCTGGTTGTACTACTAGATGAACTCTAGTTGGATAGATTGCATTCTATCAACAAGCTGAGTCTTTCTTGAGAGTTGGTGCTCTCCTAGGATTTGGTGCTCCTTACTTCAGTTGGCGCTGATAAAAAAAAGTTGGTGCTGGGAAAACCTCCATGACTGTAGTCACATATATAAATAATACATAATTTTATACAAACATATGTTATCTCTTGTGTTCATTGTGCTTATGAATTGATTGCTCTTAATGTGTAAAATTATGTTTTTAAATAAATGCTAACTTGAAATAAGAAAAGTTGTAAAAGTCCACATACTAATTCATTCCTCCCTCTCAGTATTCCAACAATTGGTATTAGAGCATGTGCCTTCAACACAGTTTAAACACTAGAAGGTAGATCCTAAATAATGGGTGGACAAATGGCTCTCTCCACAATTTAAGCTCCCTTATTTTATGGAACAAATTATTCTTCATGGAGGGAAAATATGAAACAATATTTGAAGTCAAGAGGAATTGAAGTTTGGGATTCAGTAGTAAGTAAGCCTTAGAAATTAACTACCTCAAAGAATCTATCCAAGTTTGCATCCCAAAGAAGAATAAGGAAGAACAATGAATTGGCATTGAATATTCTTCTCAATGGACTATCAAATACCATCAAAGCAAGCATGGGACTATGCAAATCCGCCAAGAACTTATGGCTGAAGTTAGAGAAGATGTATCAAATCAAAAGAGAAGACACATAAGACATTCCTATCAAGGATGAGAAGGAAGACGCGACCATCAATGAAGGTAAAGACTCTCCACAATCTTCCGATTGCAATAATGTTGATATTGAATTATCCCCTACAAGTAAAGAAGAAGATTCAGATACAATAGAAGAAAGTTCTGTTAACATTTATCCCATGGAAGAAGTAGAAGAAGAACTATCAAAGATTAAACATAAATTTGACTGGGTTTTTTGTGAATACAACTATGACCATGATTATTCAAACTATAGTTATCTTTATGAGTACACTAAATAATTTCTTGAAAAGAATCAAAATCATATATTTGAAATAAAGGAAATGCTCAAAGACAATGAAAAGGTCATATCTGAGTAAGATATTCAGCTAAAATAAAAATAAGAGGAGATCGATAAACTGAATAATGAAATCACTAAATCAAAAGAAAAGAAGAAGGAATATGATGAACAATCACTAAATCAAAAGAAAAGAAGAAGGAATATGATGAACTTAGAAGAAACCTTACAGATCTAAAAGAACCAAGAGAAATAAATGTAAATATGAAGAACCAACTTGAAGAAGCCAAAAAAAGAGAGGAGGTAGTGAGGAACCAAATGAATGGAAAGCGAGCAGTCATGTCATAAGTTGGAAGAATAAGTTGTGAATCTTATAAAGAAATTTGAGAAGCCTACCACCCATGTTGTCTTGAACAATCCTATGACCCCTTGGATGAGCATTGATAGTCAAAGATCACCAAATGATAACTGGCTTCGTATTGCCAACAAGGAAGAAATTAGTACTCCTAAGAAATTTGATGTAGTTCCTTCATTTGTAAAGGGCGAAGACATGTCTGATGTAGGTCCTTCTTTTGTAACGGGTGAAGACATGTTTGATACATGTCCTTCATCTGTAAAGGGTGAATATAGGTCTGATATAGGTCCTTCATATTCAAAGAATGAAAGCAACACTACAATCTTCATAAGATCATATCAAGGAAAACATCAAGAATCTACTCCTACACCTCAAAGAATTTGAAGAGAGACAATCTCAATGACACGCGATGAGTCAAAGGGGAAGATATGAAAGTGTTTTTAATGGACATTGCTTTTCTTGTAATGAATATGGTCATAAAGCCTTGGATTGTAGGCATCATGGAAAAAAAAACAAGTTGGTAGGTTCAACAACATTGTAAGATGTTGGAAATGCAATCTTGTTGGAAATATTGTTTCACATTGTTACACTATGAGATGCTACAGTTGTGGTGGATTTGGCCACAAATCCCAGTATTGTTGGAATTCAAGGAGACAATCAATGAGAAATGCATCATATAATACGATAAGAAGAGTAAATGAAACATGGAAGAAAAATGAAGTTGCAATAATATAATATTAGAGAAAAAAGGTCAAGAAACCAGGACACTCACAAATGTGGAAAACAAACATTGAACAAGTGAACATGAGTGAAGTTAATTGTTGCAGAAAGAATTGTCATCATGTGGCAAGGAGAGTACAAAAGTCTCTCATATGAATTTAGAGCATTGTACAATAGAGAAGACAAGGGGAGAGACCTTGTCAGGAAGAGCTTCCCTTTTAGAAACAAAGGGGGAGAGTAGTTAGAAGAAAATAGAGCAGATTGACAGGGGGAGTCATTCAGTTATGGCAGACAGAGAATCATTGCAGGGGGAGTTACCTGAGTTCAGATTTTAGTGAGAAACATAAAGACATGCATAGATTAATCATAAGGGGAGCAACCCTTTTCCATTGATGTCAAAGGGGGAGAGTAACTACAAAGGAAAGAAGCATCATCACATGAGGAATTTGTGTATGAAGTTAGTGTGTTTCCCTCAATGATAAAGGGGGATATTGTTGGACATATTGTCATTGATGTGTTTTCATTGATGTCAACAACCAATGTCATTATGATGTGATGATGAGTTGTTATGAACAACATGCAGAAACACCATCAGAAATAAATTCCCAATAGTTCAATGATCTCAATCAGTTAGGATCCAATTACAAAACCCAAAATCTCAGAAGGGAAAGCACATTGTAATAATGATGAGTTGTTATAAAAAACATGCAGATGAATCTACCAAAAATATCAGAAGAGAAAGCACATTGCAAAAACGCGTTCAAGATTGCAATCCCCACAGTAAAACTACAAAAGAATCAAGGGAGAATCCCATTCACTGATGTATATTTTAGGACAAACCAGGACCGTTGAGCATTGGGAATGAATAACTCGAAGTCCCAAATTTTGAAATAAATATGGAGCGTTGATCTAAGAGATGATCACAACAGTTGGATCAAGGATTCATGAGATCCTGTAATAGCCGAAACCATGAAATTTGTTGGATCATATTAAGCGTTTCAAAAAAAATATGGATGGTTAGATGATGTCAAGATGCTCAAAGTTTAATCGCCAAATATTACTTCAGGAGGTTTGGGAAATGGGAGTGTATAACCCAAAGTTCAGAATGTCGAAATGAATCTAGACCATTGATCCTAAATTGATCACAACCATTGGATCAAGGATTCATGATATCCTAAAATAACCGAAAACTCGACAACCATTAGATCGTGTTAGGATGTTCGCATCAAAGGAGGATTGTTAGATGAACTCAAGATGATCGAGGTTTACTCAGTGAATCTCACTTCGGGATATTTGGGAAATGAGATCATATAACCCAAAGTGTTGAAGGCCGAAATGAATCGATCACAGTGGTTGATCAAGGATTCAGATGAACCTATGACCATTAGATCCAGGAGGAGGACATGTGCCGCGACAAAAGATCCATGTCAGCAAGGACACATGATGCAATCATATGGTGACAAGTGTATAGGTCCAGTTGGGAATATAAGGTTACATAAGTCATGAATATAAGTGACACGTGGAAGCCACTCAACCAGTGCCAAGTTAGTAGTGACATCAACAAGCTATGTCACTCCGTGAGTTTGTCCTTCAGGAGGAACCAAAAACTACTCGACGCAACGAAGGATGAATTCAATGATAACCATTGATATAAGATCCTCCAGTATGAATCACGGTTGTTAGATCGAAACATGACGTAATCTCTCCCATGTTGATCACTTCGACACTGACCAACTCTGGTGGAAATTGGAATGACAATTACCCGGACCTCCAAAGTCCCAAAGTCCCAAAGTAAATAGTGGCTGTCCATATCAACCTTTTATTAAATCACAATCGTCGATTTGTTTGAAACCTATGGACAAGCCAGGATCGTCCATCTACAAAAGAGCTAAAATTGACCATCCGATCTACTTCGGTGAAATGTACTCCGGAAGGTTGAAATATTGCAGAGGATGGAAGTCCTGAAGTCCTGAAGTAAATAATGGTCGTCCATCTCAATGTTTGATTAAGTGAAAATCGTTGGATTAAGCATTGGAAGGATAGTGTGAAGATCAAATCTAAACCATTGATTTGGTTCTAGGAATCATGCTAACCGTTAGATCCATCCTTGTGAGNGAAGTAAATAATGGTCGTCCATCTCAATGTTTGATTAAGTGAAAATCGTTGGATTAAGCATTGGAAGGATAGTGTGAAGATCAAATCTAAACCATTGATTTGGTTCTAGGAATCATGCTAACCGTTAGATCCATCCTTGTGAGAGGTAACTACTCTGGAATACTGGATGAGAGAGAAATCGCTCGGAGGCCGAAGTAATGAAGGACAAGGTTCCAGCCCCCGGTCATGGGTTATGAAAAAATAAGCCATAAGGCACTGTGATTATTGCTTAAATTAATAAGCCCATGTTTTTGTGAAGATAGTCACATCTAAATGGTTTGAAGGAAGCACCTCTACAATATTCAATTTATGCAACATTCACAGAGACAAAGAAAATCGATCCATACCTATGATCGATTTATGAAAATAGGTCAGATGGTTTTGAAAATCATATGAAGGTTATAACTCATCGTGGCCTTTCCGATGATAGGGCGAATGCCAGGTTTAAATTTGAAGACCCGGAATGATGTTCTTTGTGGTCCCAAAGTTGTTGTAAATGGAAAAGCTAGTTGCAACTTGTGGCACAAGTTGGCCCTAAAACTAAAACTAGAGTTGAGCATGAACAAGTATAATTACAAATATGCTTGGTTCATTTGAGTAAGTGAGGAAGTGAGTGAAGAAGTGGATCTGCACTTGAGGTCGGTAATTTTTTGGTATGGTGATCATGTGGCACAACTAGGTGCAAATGTCCGAAAGAAGATGAAGTGAAGGTGTGAATTTCAGATAAGAAGATGAAGTCTGGTGGTGAGCATTTGTTGTAGATATCTRATAATGACCTGGAGAAGATTCAATAATTGGATGACTAGTATTTGAGCTGGTTGTACTACTAGATGAACTCTAGTTGGATAGATTGCATCYTGTCAACAAGTTGAGTCTTGCAACAAGCTCAGTCTTTCTCAAGAGTTGGTGCTCTCCTAGGAGTTGGTGCTCCTTACTTCAGTTGGTGCTGATAAAAAACAGTTGGTGCTGGGAAAATCCCCGTGGCTGTAGTCACATATATAAATAATACAAAATATTATACATACATATGTTATCTCTTGTGTTCATTATGCTTATGAATTGATTTCTCTTAATGTGTAAAACTATGTTTTGAAATAACTCCTAACTTGAAATACAAAAAGTTGTAAAAGTCCACATACTGATTCACCCCCCCTCTCAGTATTTCAGCAAATGAACCTTATTTATATGGGTCAAATCTACGATGTTGCTTCACTGTAGACATGAATTTGTTAGGGTTGAAATCACATGACCATATGAACCTTATAAGGGTATGTATGTTGAATACATGATTATTATTTTATACTAATGTTGATAAAAATGTGCTATGCACTCACAATTTTATGGAAACTAAAGATGTGTGTGTCTATTTTGTAGTGTTATTATCTTTTGCTTGTGCGTGGTTGTGTGAACCATGACCATATCAAAATTATCTACATTTGTACGTTGGATCACATCAAGGGAGATTTATATGGCTAGCATTCCATGGTAGGGTCGAGAGATAACTGAGATTGTTTGTATGTTTGAAAAGGATCTGCCCATGAATTTTATGGACTGGAAAGTCCATCTTCTAATTCACATACCTGATGAGGTTGAATTAGTTGGGGTGCTCTCATATCATTGGATTTTTTTTCTTAGAGAGGTACATGAAAAATTAGAAGGGGTTTTTTCGACAAAGAGCAAAACCAGAGGGATCTATGGTAGGGGGTACATAGTATACGAGACATTCTATTATGCCAGTGAGTACATCAAGCAAATTGATGACATAGAAGGGGCAGTCGTTTGGGAATATCATCAATATGAACACAAAAGGGAAGGGTATATACTCCAAATGAATGGAAAAAGGTGCTTGATAAAGAGGAAGTCAGTTATATTTTTTCAATTTAGTACAGAGAAATTGTTTACATTGAAGTTGATAATATATATTTCATCCCATGCTATTTGTTTTGAATTTTTTTATACATCAACAAATTTAGAAATTTTGATGCCATCAATAAATTCATTTTTTAAGTTGATAAGATATATTTGATCTCATGCTATTCATTTTGAGTTTTTGTATACATCAACGAATTTTGAAATGGATGCCATCAATAAATTCATTCTTTACAAAATGGAGGTAATGCAACCATGGGTCGCATTGTATGAAGAGAAAATAAGGAAATGGGATAATGATAGAAAAACATTAAGATGATTGAATGGTAGAAGCATGCCTTATCCTGATCATTTAAAAGAAAATATGCCAAAAATATGTCCCAACAATTGGGTGGTTGACTAGATACAAGAGAAATATGAGGTGTCCGGTCGTAACCCACGTGGATAAGATCTGGATGCACTAAACATAGGGATCAGGTGTAGCATCTCTATAATAACCTCTCTGATTACCACGTTCTATTTATAATATTGCACATTTGAATTGTAACACATATTATTTTTTTATTAATGCTTCGATTATTAGATACATGACATTGTCTTTGTTCGCATTTTTACGGGTGCATTTATTGCCATCTATGTGGGCATATGGACATCATTTTCAAACTGATTGTGTTGATGAAGGCCACATCACACAAGATTGTGGAGTGGAGGTCGAGTTCGACCAATCTAGTCATGATATCCAATGTGACGAAAACCTGATAGAGGGGAAGTTAGGTTGCATTGGAAAGATACAATAGATCATGCAAGGGGACTTCTCATAGTTTCAATGTATTATTTGTTTTTTGGAGTGGACTTCTCATCGTTTCAATGTGTTATTTTTTGTTGCAAGTTGACTTCTCATCGTTTCAATGTGTTATTTTTTGTTGCAAGTGGTGGGATACCTTCAACCAAAGAAATGTGAAGGAATATTGTGATAGTGGGATAATATGTATTCACTCTAAAAAAATGTGGGTTGAAAGTAAGGAGCCTTATGTTTTCCAAAAACATTGCTACCAAGTGTTTTTTTATCCAGATGTGTTGGATGAGGATTGGTGGTTTGTACTGAGACATTATCCGAGATCTAAACATATTTTTGAGAACAATAATGTTACAATTCCAAGTGAGGAAGATAATCAAGGTGATGTCAATGAAGACTGATTTGTAAATGATTTGTTTGGACATTTATATTGTGGATGTGTCATTTTAATATGGGTATCTATAATGGAAAATCATGTTTTTCTTTTCCTTCATTCTATAATTATGTTGGATATGAAAAGTTAACAACCATTTACAACCACCATATTGAAAATACATTAAATATATGTACAAGCATATGATTTGGTTTTGATATATTTTCATTGTGATATGTTTTGTTTATTATAGAAAATTTATGTTGTATTGTATTAATATATATTTATGTTAAACTTTGAATTACTAAGCATTAATTGGGATATCACAAAGTTGGTGGTGTACAATAGTAAAGATTTATTTTAAATTATATTTTATTTAATAAAAAAATGAAGATATTAAAAAATATTCAAACCTCAAAATTTTTATTGTTTGAGAAAATCAAAATTAAAATAAATATATACTTACTTTGATGGAACTTCTAAGGACAATTCCAACAAAATAACTTCATGCAACATCCACAATACTTGTGGTGTACTTAGAATTACCAACTTTGATGGCATTTTCCACCTTAACTAGTGCAACTATCACGACCTTCACCTTTTCCACTCCATCATTTACTTTTATAATCATATAAACATATATTAATAAAAAAAATTGCATTCTCCTTGAAATAAGTGTCAATATAGGAAGGACAAGGAAATTCTAAAAGTGTATTTTTCTAGAGCCTAATTAGAATTAAGAATTTTTTTAATGATCCATACATATCTAAAAGTATAGAAACCTTTGTCAATTTTACTAATTCTTAAAATACTAATGATAAAATGTTGGGTGATATTATTTTTTAATAAAAGATTCATAAAATCTGTATTAGAGTAAAAAAATGTGAAACCATTTCATCGAAAGTGTATAGATCAAAATGTATTATTATTCTCTATATTTATTATTTTAAATTTAATTGAATAAATTTCATATATTATAATAGTTGGATAATATAAATTAATAAAATCTTTGGAAAATTAAATATTAATAAAATATAATCATTGTGATTTTAATAAACAATTATATTATAACTTTGTCTTGTAATCTTTGAGTAATAAAAATTAAAAACATAACATTATTATTACAACATCAATATTATTATTAGTGAACAATTGTGTTATAATGTTATTATTATAATATATGAAAAATATATTAATATTCAAATCACAATCATTTCACTAATCACATTTAAGTATTTTTGTTTCTAAACACATTTAATCAACATATTGTATCTTGTTGGACAACAAAGAATTCACCTTGAACAATAGTTAAACATTATATGACATTAATGGTTATAAGTTTTTGCAATCACAATCCAAATTAAATGATTTCATAAAAGTGATCCGAAATCGGATTCAGAAGGCTGTCAGGGCATGAAAAATGCTCAAAAATGAAAATGCTCGGAATCCGACGAAACCAACACCATTGCGTCCGTCTCGTCTTCTTGATTCCGGTGGTATAATTTTTATCTCAAACGGAGTCCGTATGAAGAAGATATCACATTCTGTCCGCCGAGCCAAACAGGCAAAAATTTTGACTTTGCTGACTGTGCAGTCCGTACAGTCCATACGGATGCTGACGTGGCGTAACCAGGATGTGACACGTGGCAGCATTAGAGGACGACACGTGGCAGCATCAGGAGAGGACACGTGGCGACTTCCGTACAGGACACCGGCGCGATTAGAGGACTACACGCGGCGCTATCGAGAGGACACCGGGCTTAATTCCTCGCATGCACATCGGCAAAGATCGCGACACATTACGGCAAAAACAGACAGACACGCGTTTCAGCAGTTGACATCGTGGTCAAGTTGATTTGGCATTTTTGGCGCACAATTGGACCAATCCTAAAGTGACACATATCACCACTGGAAGAATGACATCGCGTACTATGACGCCAGCCTGGCGTGGGTTCGGAATACGGCATATGGAGGATGACGCGGGCTCCTCGATGACGGCAATGACGGCAGCTTTGATGTGGTAGAACGCGGTCCAACCGGGATGCTCCATTATCGCAGAAGCTTTTAGGCAAATGATTGCGTCACAGGTCACCATGGTCGCTACATGGCACCCCGTAAGCCGCTAATGTGGGCTATGTTAAAATTTGTTGTGGCCCTGGGGATTCGAACCCCGAACCTCCACCATTGTAACGATTTGAAAAACTTCCGCTAACCAACCGGCCAACCCATGTTCCTTGTTTGATATTCCAAACCGCATATATTTAAACTTATGTTTTGTAATAATGGTATGCAAGGCTTAGCCCTAATTCATAACATAAAGTTTTAAACCATAACATATAGTTATATGTTATAATGCGCCAGTTTCAAATATGCATTACATTATATATAATGTGTTAATATAATTCACCCGGGGATTATAACCTATGGTTATATTATATACATGGTTATATATAAGCCCATCGGTCCAATGTGTAAATTCCATACGACCGCGTGTTACGGGCCATTCAAAGGGCTAAGGCCACATGGCTAATACTCATGTGACCGCTTAAGAGGGCTTTATGCCAAAAGGGCTGTTCCAGATTTCAACCAATATATGGTTAATTAAAGTGGGTTTTATAACCACTTGGTTATTATTTTTAATGTAATTTAACCTATTTTGGCGGTTATTGGGCTTTTTATTTCCACCTGAGGAAGTTGGAGATTGAACCAACTTTCCCAACTACAACCAAGGCTATGTTGGGAGCATTTGGTCAGAGTTTGAAGCCTTTGGAGAGCTTTTGACGGTTTTGGAGAGCAGAGATGCCGAGGCAAAGCCGTGTCTGCCGCTTGAGGCAAGGAAGCCGCTGAGGTAGACTGCCGTCGGGACGATTTCTCGAGAGCTCTGACATCCATTTCAGTGCCGAAGTTGTGAAAGATTCTAGACCATGGCTTAACAAGACCAAATACCCAGTCTAGAAGCCAATCGACAAATGTAAAGATGTACTAATAAGCTATTGAAAAGAAATCAAGAAGCCTCCCTCACGAGAAAAGCAACTGAGATCTAGGGTAAAGTTCCCAACTCCCTATCAAACTTGTGCATTATGGTTTGTTGTTCTTATTGCATTTCAGATTTGCATATATGTCTATGGCTGTATAATGCGCTTTATTTTCTCGCTCTTTCATTAAATTTCCCAATGGTGAATTAATTTACGCTTAACAAACCTAAACTGGCTAGTCATTTCAAAAAATCCCGACGGATCAAGTGGTATCGTGAGCTAGTTGACCTTTGGAATTGAGTTTGCATGTTAACCGTGGAAAGCACATCCGCTGAGGAAAATGGAATCTAAGGTGAGGAATTTCAAGATCTAGGAAGAAGTTCGTAGATCTCGTGTTTTCCATGGTCGACAGGTGAAAGTTTTGTATGAAGACTATTTGGAACGAAAGAGCACGGTTCAATATAAAGCTTCAAAGAACAACAAAGGAAAAGAAGTACTGAAGGCACTTCTACATCTGTTTCGCATAACATATCAGGTATGCAAAGCGCTGAAGGTTTCAACAAATTTTCCTCATTCTCACCGTTGGTTTTGGTGAATTTAAAACACACACAAAGGGGTGTAGGTTTGAGAATATTAACCAAGATGTATGCGAAACAGCCTTGGACGTCAGGTCGCGGCCGTAAATCCTAATCGAGGTTGAAGAAAGGCCTCATACTTTAGGATTGGGATAAGAAGAGGGGACCTTGGAGAGTCTTCCAAAGATAGGTTCCAAAACTTCAAGGAAGTGGATGCTTCAATACAACTTAAGACATTGCAGAACACTCAAAAGGAAATGCATGGCGATCACTTCGGTTACAGCAGAGTGAATGCAAGTCGCCTCCAAAGAAAGGTGAAGATCAAACATGGAAGGTATAATGGTCATGTTTTGTTAATTTCCTTTGATTATAACAAGCATAATCAAGTAAACCGAACTTGTGGAAACTTTATCCATGTGCTTTATTGTCATTCACCTAAGCATTGTGTTGCCAAGTGTTGGAAGAGATGTCCGCACTGTGAAACCTATGTCGACCAGGAAGGAACACGACATAAAGGCTCATCCAAACAGTAAAGAAGGAGAAGGTTAAGGCCCCGACAAAACCGTTGTAATGCTTTGGCAACAAGAGTGACATCAAAGGCCAGCCAGTTGGAAGTGCTTCTTAATCCTGAGCTTCGTCCAAAGAAGTGCAAGAGGATTTTAAAATCTACCTGAGGAAGGATTACCGGCTTAAAGAACACCGGGTGAAGCGAAGAAAGGGCCACTTGTCTCGCCGTAGGATGTCCTTAACCATTGTGTTTTGCTTCCCCGATGTAATCATCTTTCAGAGATTAAAGAGCAGTTTTTCCTCGGGATACCCTATCCCGGAAAGCCCAAGTCGAATGGTCGGCAGAATCTTTTGGGGACCAAAAGGTTCTTATTATTGGGAGGTGTGGATCCAAATCGATTCGGGAGGCCGCTGGCATGAAAAATGCTCAAAAATGAGTGCTCTAATCCGACCGTCCAACACCATTATGTCGGCCTCGGCTTCTCTTCCTGATTCTGGTATAATTCTTTATCTCAAACGAGTCCCAGATGAAGAAGATATCGCGATTTGTCCGCCGAGCCAAACAAGAAAAATTTTGACTTTGCCGATCGCGGCACCGCATCAGCCTCAGACGGGATGATGACGCATGCAACCAGATGCGACACGCAGTAGAATTGGAGGATCTACATGACGATCGAGAGTGACACGTATTCTTCAGACATGACACGCGGGAAAAGATCGTGCCATCTACACGCGGTGTTCGCATTGTGACACGGCGCCTCGTGCGCGATTAATGCCAAGTTGATTTGGCATTTTTGGCCAGTGGATCGTCCTAGTTACCACCGGAAGGGTGACATCGGCACGATGACGCCAAGAATTTGGCGGCCTGATGACGGCTTAATTTGAGGATGACGTACCGATGACGGTAGTTTGATGTGGTTACATGGTCTAACCCGGCGTTCACACGCATCTTTGTGGGCAATGATTGCGCCATCGCGGCCCACCACGGCTGCCACGTGGCACCCGAAGGCCAATGTGGGCTATGTTAAAATTTGTTGTGGCCCTGGGGATTCGAACCCCGAACCTCCGCATTGTAACGATTCGACAAACTCGCTTTAACCAACCTACCGAATCTACATGTTCCTTGTTTTATATTCCAAACCGCATATATTTAAAATTATGTTTTGTAATGTATGGAAGGAGTATACCGAGGCTTAAATACCAATTCATAACATAAAGTTTTAAACCATAACATATAGTTATATGTTATAATGCATGGGGTTTCAAATATGCATTGTATATTATATATAATGTGTTAATATAATTCACGTGGGGATTATAACCTATGGTTTAAATTACAACGGTTATATATGTCTAATGGGTCCAAAGTCCATACCTAATTCAAGTGCAAGCTACAGTGTATATTAGCTAGCCCAAAGGGCTAAGCGCTTGGCCATGTTAACGCCTATGTGACCGTTAAGAGGGCCATTATGCAAAAAGGGCTACCCGATTTCAACTACTTTCATATGGTTACAAAGTGGGTTTTATAACCACTTTGGTTATTATTTTAATGTAATTAACTCATTTTTAAGGGTTATTGGGCTTTTTAGAGCCTAAATTCATGGGAGGAATTTGGAGATTGAAACCAACTTTCCAACTATTTAACCAAGGGCTATGTTGGGGAGCATTTGGTCGAGTTTGCTCTCGGAGAGCTTTTGACAAAATGGAGAGCAGATGCCAGGCAAAGCCGTGCTCAAGCCAGCTTTGAGTGTATGAAGCCGTTGAGGTAGAGATGTTGTCGGAAGATTTCTGAGAGCTCGGGACATCCATTACTGTGCAGCCGTAGTTGTGCAAGATTCTAGAGATCATGGCGAACAAGACCAGATCGCCTAGAAGCCAATCGACAATGTAAAGATGTACTAATAAACTTTCAAAAATCAAGAAGCCTCCTCACGTAGAAAAGGCCCCGAGACGAGGCAAAGCTGCCGAACTCCTCAAGCATCAAACTGGTGCATTATGGTTTGCTGTTTTATTTGCAGCATTTCAGATTTGTACATATGTCTATGGCTGTATAATGCGCTTTCTTTTCTCTTTAAGCTTCCCAATGGTGAATTAATGCATGCTAATAAACTCAACCATAGTCATTAAAAATCCCGAATTAATCATCAAAAAGTAAAGTTAAACATTATATGACAAAAGCAAATTCAAATGAGTGATGCATATCAAATTTCACTTAAAAATAGAGAAATCATTAAAAATCTTCGTCATTAGCATAGTCATATTACATTTTATAAATCAAACAACAACAAAAACCACAACATTATATGAAAAACATAATATACATGAGAGATATACATATGAATATACATGAGAGATATACATATAAATATACATGTCAAACATACATCTCAACAAAATCTGCAATAAACATGTTACACACACACACACACACTCAAATATAAAACAATCAGTATAAATGTCAATCAATACCACCACTAGCTAGGTCCACCACCAGAGCCAAGTGCACTAGTGTCTTTGCTGCCAAAGGTAGAACCTCTAACAAGAACAACTATCTCAGAAAAAAATGTTGGAAAAAGTGCACTATCAAGTATCTTTGTATCAATATCATGAAGATATGCATGAACATTACCTGATGTGATCATAGTGTCCAAAGCATCAAAATCTTGGGACACATGTGGAGGAAGAGGAGGAGGAGGGGGATCTGTGGATGATGACACATGTGGACTAAAATAAATACAATGATCAATGGATGGTTAAACAAGCGGAGGATGAGGGGGAGGATCAGTAGAATTTGGTGATGCATTTGGAGGAGAAGCAAGAGGAGGAGGAGGATGATCGAACATGGATACATGTTGAAAAACATGTGGAGGGAAAACAAGAGGAGGAGGAGGAGGAGGATGATCAGACATGGATGCAGGTTCAAACAACTGTGGAGGGGAAGCAAGAGGATCAATAGATGTTGCAACTGACTCATGTGGAGGAGAATCAGGAGGAGGAGGAGGAGGAGGACCATGTGGTGGAGTAGAGGATGTGGATGACTCTGTTGATGAGATAGATGTAGTGGGATCATGAGAACCACCCCTCAACGTATCGATGAGGTTGAAGACACCAACAATATGATGCATCAACATTGTCATGTCACAAGGAAAATGCCTCCATGTAGTAGACAACTCCTATACTCGTAATATTTCTCTAGTGGGTACATGTATCACTCGTGACTACTCATGGCATGACATAACTCATCTTCCACCTCTAGCCAGACTCTTGTATTTGATATTCATGGAATGTGGGGTCTCTATACTTCTGGAGGCTGGTACTCTACCTCCTCCATCACATCATCCTCATGTTGGGGAGGTGCATTCCCAACATATGTACCAATATATGCAAAACAATAGATAATAATTATAAGATAATTGATTTTTTTTTTACAATAAATTACATGTACATTAAACAAGACATAAAAATATGCAAATAGATTGATCAAAACATCACTATAATATTACTTCTCTCATATGGTGGCTCCTCTGTTGTAAATCGAATGTTTGAACATCCTCTCCAATCTATCCCCGCATACAGGTACTCTACAATATAGAGGACATAATCATCCTCGCTAGATAAGAAATCATATATCTCCTTTCCCACCAGAGTAATGTGAAACTCAGAATGGCCCCTCATGGGCATCAATTTCCCCCACATACGCATACACACATCAAACATAGGCCTAGAAATAAAGCGGGGTACTGCTTCCCGAGTTGCATGAACCCTATAAAAAATAGTGTATACAACTTAGACGCGAATGGGAAGAATATCATCCCAGACAAAACAGAGCAACAATGATCTAATACACGACAAAATTGTCTAAAAAAAAAATCCACCCACCTAATCAATCAATGCTCTTGCAATAAACTATCTACATAATACAACATAGAGAAACTAATGTGCTACCCATTAGAGCTATACCATGACAATGAAGAGAGAATATGACACATGCACCTAACGTCCTGTCTCTGAAATGCACCTATCCATAGCTGACCACCACGAACGTAGAAATCCAAATCCGAAAGAATACCCAGACTGACATATCTCTACACATATTCCAGTTGGGTATCTCCTACAACATCAAGAAATAGCACAGGGAAATGGGGAAAACACACCCCCCTACTAGACAACCCAGTGATGAAATATACATCCTCCTCAGTGGGATGATACCACAGATCGAGACCGACCCTGAACCCCTATCTCACATGATCCCAATGATGGATCAACTATTGTAACAATGAAGAGTATCCACCAAGGTATATACCCTCCTGATAAAAATTCAGGAGGCCAATATCCATCAAAAGGTCATGTGTATGCTATAAAAGAGGGCGAGGGTAAAACTCCCCATCCCTCTCCCTAGCCTCTCACTCACACACAAATGTGTGTGTCTTAATATGTCACTACTCTGCCTCTTCCTCCTCTTGTCATTGTCGTCTTTGATTCACATACAAATATTGTTAGGAACATATATATAGATAAAATAAATTGAAATTAAAAAATAAATACATATATAAATGATGTGTATTTAAAAAAATCCAAAACTACTTTTTTTTTGCAAAAATATCTTTAAAGTTAATTGTTGTGCCACTAACAGAACATATGCCCTGAGGATGGTGCGTGATCCAAATCAGATCCAACAAGAACAACTGGCTATCGAAACAAGATATAAGATGATCAACACATGCAAATTTAAAGGCTATGGATGAAGAAAGAGATCAATTTGCTGGAATGTAGGGCCCCATGTCATCATGATTCATTTCCATTTTTGTATGTAATAAATGTAAAGTTAGGAAACATGTTTTTGTAAGTAAAGGAGTAATGAAACGTTCATGAGAAATTTCCACCTGGGAGAAAATACAAACACATAAAGAAAAGAAGGAGAAATAGATTGGATGGAAGCTGAAGCATTGCGGACACTAGACCTTCCAACTATCCTCCCAATCGACTCAATCCTTTATATTATGTTTCCCCAAAATGAGAAAAGGGTTATTTCATTGTGAATGATGTAGAGAGGCTACCTAGATGTCACTAAGGAGCATAGAGATGAACTAGAGAGTCTGTAATTTTCCCATTATCGAATAATAAAGAGCCTAGATGAAGCCAAAGTAATGTTGGTTTTCCTGTTTGGGTTTCTAGGGTAAATTCTGAGTCTATGTGTGATGATTGTTTGTAGTTGCATGGTTTATGAATGGTAAATGGTGTGCACTGTAACTTAATGGATGTATGTGTATTATTTAGCAAAGATAATTTTGTGCTAGTTATTTTTTGAGTTCGTTTTATATTAATATGGTCCTTGTGGGTCAATAAACTAGACTAATAGCTCTTTAACGACACCCATACATTTATTTGAAAGTTGGAAATCGATGACCCTCCTTCCTGAGTCATTGCTATTTATTTAGGGGTTTATGATTTCATTTTAATAGTAATGGGCACATCCTTGACTTGCTGGGGCATTTTCCTTTGCCCATAAATAATATATGGATTATATATCAAAGTTTGGGATTGGTGGGGTGTTCATTAGCTATCCATGACACATAGAAATGTTTTTAAAAGTTCACCCGCTAGCAATTATTCCCAAGGAATTTTCCTTTGTCGTTGGATGCCCAACTCAACTTCAAAATGATTTTAGTTGATGTGGGATTATCAAAACCGCCCTTGGGAATTTGTTTGTGTTGTAGGTTATCGAAAATGTCCTTAATTTTTTTTTTACACGCCATGGGTTGTCAAATTCTCCCTCTAAACATTCTTCCCAACTACTGGTTTTCAAATTTGACCTCTGAGTTGTGCTCTCTGTTGTTAGTAGACTCGACTCTCCCATGAGATTTTTGACTTCACCAAGACTCATTTTTCCCTTTCCCCATTTGTTCGTCAATAATTAATAGCTGATGACATCCGCTCTCTGATCGATTGGGCTTTCGTCTGCTCAATTTCCTTCTCTTGGTTGACCTGATTTGCATTTAACTCGACTTGGTCAACTTTCCTTCCATCTGACTCAATTTGGCCTACTTGCATTACTTCTAACTCGACTTCTGGGAGTTCGACTCCTCTTCATTTGATTGATTCGACTTGGAGCAATTGAATGTTTTTGTTTCCTGGTCGAATCTACTTTAGCTTACCGGTCGAGTTTTTATAAATTGATGAGAACTATGAGTGTAGTTGTTTTGAAGAGGACTCCATTTTAGTGAGACGAGTAGGCTATAAGCCTCCTATTTACAGATCATATGGTATCAAAGAAAAAGTTTGAATGTATTCAGTGATACTTGTATGGTAAGTACCCGTAGTGATTACAAAAGAAGTGGATAAGAGTTTGTGTTGGGACTCGAATGTAGTAGAACATCAAGAATGTTAGGAGAAAATTATGAAGGAGAAGAGGAAGAAGACCCTAGGGCCATGTTGGGTTGTTTTGACTAGATATTGGCTACATTGAAATCAATGGTGTCACATCTATTGGCAACAAAGAGCAAGGAAACACCATCAACATAGGCTTGCCATGAAGGTTGTTGGGACAAGATTTTGGGATTAGTTTTGGGAACTGCACAATGCATGCAAAAGAAGGAGAGACAGTTGGTGATGTAGGGATGAGCATGCACAAAAGAAGGAAGATCGTTGGAAGTCGTTAGACATTTTTGGTTCATTGATATGGACTAAGACCTATTGTAATTGTATAAATATGTAAGGGTTTTGGGATAAATAGTATGGAATGCAATGTATGATGAGCTAAGTAAGTGTGCATGCAAGGTATGTGAGATATGTATGAGTGAAGAGTGACAGAGGGAGATAAAGAGATAGGAAAATGGCAAGGGAATAATGTATGAGTGTAGTGCTCATATTTTTTTTATGGATGTTCTGAATAATATAATAAGAAGTTGTCTGTTGTGGATGCAACCCATCATGGGTGAACAACGTTAAATCATGGTATCTATGTGTTATGATGTTATTTTTCTGTTTATTGTGCATATAATATATGTGCTGGTGTTATGAATATGTTACATGTTATTATGTTTCTGCGCACATGGTATAAGGTATAATGAACAAATGCTAAGTAGAACAGTTATAAGGATTGCCTCCCATCCCTTCAAAACCATGGAAACCTGGTTCCTACAATTCCCATAGATACCTCGAGTGAGACTTCACCTACTTGTGGGTGATGCCAAAAGGGTTAGTATCTGAGGGTTTTGTTGGTAAATTCATGTTGAACCTTGGGTTTGCACATTGCGAGCTAACAAATGGTTCTGCTGTCGGGACTGAGATCTGGGACTACGGGGAATGTGGAGGATAACTAAGGAATAAATAGGATGGTGGTTAGAGGAAAAGGAGAACAATTTTTATAGAGATCAAAATAAGAATATGTGGATCAACTAGAAGAAGTGGTTACAAAGGTATGTATTTATAGACTTACATGAGATTTTCTTTGTTGATTTCTCGATATTTTTGTCTAAGTGGTTACAGAGGTTAGTTGAAAAGAATGAAACATTCAAAACTATTGTTCTAAGGAGTTGGACCCATGAGTTGATCCAACAAGTTAATACCATAAGTAATAATATCTCACGCGTAGTTGATTTCTAGCTGAATAGTGTATTGGGGCATTATATCACTGAGTTTGCTATAGATTGTACCTAGTCATATAGTGTTGTTGAAAGAGAGTTCTTTAAGGGTCCAAACATAAGATATTTGAAATCACTGTCTACTTGGGTCGAGATGTTGTTGTGTGATAAGGGGGTTATGAAGTTGGAATTTGATCACCCTAGTAGCTAGGCATCTTGCATGCACAAGGGGTTGACCAGGGGATGGTTTGAGAGTATGGAGAAGAGGAATGAAGGAAATAATAAATAAGGAATGGATGGGCTGAGAATGTTGAGACAAGAAGAAGGTGCAATGAAATAAGAGATTGGAGTGTTGCATAATTGAAAAATATTTTGTTACAATAGGAAAAGGAATGTGGTTGATAGAGAAGAGAAACATACTAAGTTTGAGGAAAGAGACACTAGCGTAGTGCTCCAGATCAAAGGAATACCATGCATAGAAAGGAAGGAGAAGAAAGAAAAGGACCAAAAACTCAATCCAACAGAAGGAGATCCATTACATCCCATTAGCCCCACGCAGGCCAGACTCTGCGTCGAACCCACAACCCCCTGTGCATCTCTGAGGTTTGAGGTAATATATGAAACTTTGTCGCAAACACTTGTAGTTAGTGAAGTAAAAAAGGATAACGGTAAAGGCAGTCAAGGTATTAGAGGTAATACGACAATGCAAATTCAGTTAACAACACCAAGGAAGAATACTATGCAGTACAGAATGGAGGGGGTGTACCCCACTTTGAGAATGCCTGTCTTCCATAGAGTAGGGATAGAGGATCCAGAACAACACTTTTTGTCTATGAAGCAATATGGATTGTAAAGTAGGTTCAGGACGATGATAAAAAAATCATGCAGTAAGTGAAAATATTTATAGATCGCACGTTACTCTGGTATATGAAGTATTAGTCTACTACACTTGCGGGATAAGACAAAACATTGGCAGACATCAGGCAAGACCTATTAAAAGAGTTCTAGAAACTGAAGTCTGAGTCGTAGAGTATTACAAAACTAAAATAGATCAAGCAATTGCAAAATGAATCAATATGGGATTTTGATAAGAGATTCAAGATATTGATGGATCGATTGACTTTCCAGATTCCAGACGAGCAACATAGGGAATGGTTCATTGTGGGGTTGTTACCACAAATGTGATGTCCATTGACACAACAAAATATTACGCCGCAATCAGAAGCACTAAAGATCACCATGAAGTTGGAAACATCCCCTATAAGAGAGAATGTCGCATGTATGGGTCATGTTCAGTTGCAGTTAGTAACATTAACAATTCAGTTGCAGGAGCTTGATAAAGGGAAGGAAAATTACAAAGAAGTCTAGTGTGTTACATGTAGAAAGGAAGGCCATAATAAGAATGAGTGTCCAACCTTTAAAGATAATTTTTCTACATGAAACCCGAATACCTTGGCCTCAGAAGGAGGGATATGGTGTGAGATATGCATAATGATGGGTCATCACCTAACCGCTTGTCTTGTGATGTAGAAGTATCAGAGCATTGCCAAAAAATTATTTTGTAATTTTTGTAAGTCCATGGGACATGACGAAAAGGAATGTCATGCACTTGATCTAATGAGAGAATGCACCATGGATGCACACATTTTTCACAGATCAAAAGGAGGGGTACTGAAATATAATACTCTGAGGGGCTACAATCAAGGAGGAATAGGAGGAATCAAAGGTTGGGGAAGAGTAGGGTTCGACAGAGGAAGAGGACCAATTATATTCTATAACTGTAACCAACTTGGGCATTTGACGCGATATTGTCAGTATCATTGTACATCATGCACATACTGTATATAGTTGGATCATGTGACTAGATATTTTCCACATATGATCATGAAGTGGCAAGAGAAAAGGAACTAGAATGTGCAGATGATAGTAGTGGAAGAATGCGATGACGAGACAAGGATAGAAAAAATTACGTGCAAAGGAGAAAGAACATGAGCTGATGCGACAAAACAAGGAATTCAGACCAACTAGTGGGTCAGGAAAGCAACATAACCTCCTTCAACATTTTACCCTCAGAAAGAACTGATAGAAATAGGATGGGGAGCCTTGACTTCACAACCTGTGTATGACATGCCTCCATCTTATGACCACTCGATCATAGAAAGGACAATTGAGAAGGTAAGTTCTTTGAAAAGATTCTTAAAGAGTAGTTTAGAACCAATGAAGGATGTATCTTCATTAAATGCGTTGTGTGGGATGATCGACCAATGCACGGAATATAAAGAAGCACCTATTGCACAACAAGTAGTTAACTAGGTACAACGTAGGAAGAGGATGAATAGGGAATTCTGACTTAATGCGTAGGTAGGAGACTATGATATAGATAATATCATCTTGGATCTTGGATCTGATGTGAACGTCATTCCAAAGCAGACATGGGAAATGATAGGCAAACTAAAGTTGATCTGGTCACCAATTCAGTTGAGGCTAGAAAATCAAAACTCGATTATTTTGATTGGAATACTAACAAGGGATCGTAGGAGACACTCAAACAACACCACCCACTAGAGAAAAGAGAAAAGAGAATCCTAAGGAGCACTCAACACATAAACACAAGAAGAGGAAAGAATCAAAGGAAGTAGCTATCCAGGCCTTAACTGAAGATGACTTGGAGAAGATTGTAGATTAGGTGAAATAAGTCACTGAAGAATAATTTCAGTGAGCTATGCAGAAATTGGAGGAAATGCACATGAATGTGCAGGCACATATAGCTACACTACACCAGATTCTGAAATCGACCAAGATAAAACTATTCCAAACGACAGAAGAAGAAAAAACATAGAGCATAATAAATAAAACAGATTCACGAATGACAACATCTTAACCATCATAAGAAATAATAGAGCATCGGATCATGAAGATATCAACAGGGGCCATAGAGTTCCCCATTACAAAAATGTATGAGTGTGCACAAGCATTAAGTCATATTGACTTAGTGTTGTCATAGTTACCATTGAATGTGCTACATAGCTTGCAGAAAAGTGTTACACAAGAGATCCAATTGCATGCAGAATCAACTGCTATGGAGTTGGTCAAAGTGATTGCAGAAAATGATGCACTACACACATAATGCAACAAACTCATGTTAGAATGGGATGAATACATGTAGATAACATAAAGGTTGAAATATGCATTGCAATAGGTATACAACAATATCCCATAGGTACCAATGGAAGTAGACACTCCCTTAGAATATAAAGTGACAAAGATAAGTGAATCCATTCAGAGCTTTCACACAAAGATAGTTGATTTGAAATCTCTCACAATGCCGAGTACCCCACCAGAAGAAAGGGAGCAATGAGAAAAGGAAACCATGGCAACTGTGGAGAGCATTAGGAGTTTGGATGATAAATGTGCAGAGTAATATGAAGAAAGTACACAAGTGTCATCTCATTTGATGGAGGATGCAGAGTTACAAGCAATAGAACATAGGTTACAGGCTGCACAAGAAGGAATAAAAGTTCAAAGAAATAATAAACACTCTGCCAACAATAGAACGAATGACTGCAATAGTTGAGAATATGCAATTGTACCTCAAGATCAACTAGATAAGAGATTAACAACAGACTCTTGTGAAAAATCTTGAGTCGCTATAGGAGGAATCATTTCGGGTGATAGAAGAACTTGCAACTGCACAAAGCATAGTAAAGAAAGCACTGCTAGAAAACACAGAGAAACTAAAGACCCCCATTACCACGTAGACAACAAAGAGGATTTTGGAGAAAGAAGCATAGGCAAGGGAGAAGGTCGCAACTATGAAGGAAACTTTTCAGAAGTTCATTGCGATGTGCCAGGAAGTGCAGCGAAAGAACTGAGTGGCTCCGGATGAACCATGCATGGGTGTTGGGGGCTTGTTGGGATAGGATTTTGGGACCAGTTTCGGGAACTTAACAACATGCACAAAAGAAGAAAAGATAGTTGGTGATGCAGGGGTAAGCGCGCAAAAAATAAAGAAGATTGTTGGAAGCCATTAGACATTTTGGGTCCATTGATATGGGCTAATCCCTATTGTAATTGTATAAATATATAAGGGTTTTGGGATAGATAGTATGTAATACAATGTATGATGAGCTAAGTAAGAATGCATGCAAATTATGTGAGATATGTAAGAGTGAAGAGTGATAGAGGGAGATAGAGAGATAGGAAAATGACAAGGGCATAATGTATCAGCGTAGTGTGCATATTTTTTAATGGATGTTATGAATAATATAATAAGAATTTGGCCATTGTGGACATAGTCCATCTTGGGTGAACCATGTTAAATCATGGTGTCTATATGTTATGATATGATTGTTCTATTTATTACACATATAATACATGTTCTGGTGCTATGAATATGTTGCATGTTATTATGTTTATACCCACATGGTATAAGGTATAATGAACAGATTCTAAGTAGAATCGTTATAAGGATTTCCTCCTATCCCTTCAACACTGCAGAAACCTAATTCCTGCAGTTCCCATAGATGAATTCATGTTGGTATCTGAGGGTTTTATTAGTGAATTCATGTTGAACCCTGGGTCTTCCCATTTTATGCCAACAAAGGCCCCAAGAATGAATAAAATAAGCCAGAGACAAAGCATAAGACTGAGCTAGATATGGGAGAGTCCAACTAAAAAAAGACACATGTGCCTTTCCATGTGGAGGCTAAGGTGGACATAAATCCATATACTAGGGAAGTGGGTGTTATCAGGTTGAACCAATGGATAGAACAAATGGAAGTATACTTCAACGTGCATGAAGTAACTAGAAAACAAAATATTGCTTTTTCTCGGTTGAATATTGAAGGCCATGCTTTGACATGGTGGGATAGTGATGTAGTAAGAAGAGCACTAGGAAATGAGCCAACAATGACTGATTGGGAAGTGTTCAAGAAAATGATCAAATCTCAATTTTATCCAACAGTATATGAAGAACACCAACAAATAATATGTCATTACTTCAGGCAAAGACAAGGACAATCAATGCAAGTGTTTAGGATAGAGTCCGAGAAGAGAGAAATTCAGATGGGAGTCTCTCTCAAAAGTCCAAACATGTTAGTCAATTATTTGGGGGCATTTTTACCTCATATTTGTAGGCAACTGATTCTATTTATACAAAAGACATTTGATGGGGCCAATATTCAAGCACATTACCTTGAGGGAGACAAGAAAAAGCAACAAACAAGTCCTCACAAGCAAGTAGAACCACAAGAGAAGCATAGAAAGAATAAAAACAAGAAGAAGTGGAATGAGAAGAATATTGTGGAGAAAACACAAGAAGAAACACCTTCCATCCAAAAATGTAAAGGATGTGATCGAAAGGGACACACTGAGGAGAACTATTGAAAATTGCACCCTAAGAAGCGCCCCAAATATTTACAGAATAGGAAGAAGAAAACATTGATATCAATGGATGTTGAGGAATGGGTGGATAACACCTCAGAACCAGAAGGGAATATTAACTACACTAGTATTTAGAAAGAGGTGGCATTATTTGGCTGCAGTCACAAGGAGGAGAAGGCAATGACTAAAATATTTTGCATTAAAATCCACATGAAGCAAAGCAAGGTGGATTGTTTGTTCGATCCCAATTCAAAATCCAACTTGATATCTGTGCAACGTGTTTATAGGCTTGGAAAAGAGACTCAATATCATCCACATCCATACCCCCTGGGCTGGGTAAGGAAAGATGTGGAATTAAAAGTGAGAAAGAAGTGCAAATTTAAGTTTCCTGTCAATCAAAACTTTGTTGATGAAGTAGTTGTAGATGTGGTTTCTTTGGACATATGTGGAGTCATATTGGGAAGTGCATATTTGTATGTGAGGGATGCCATTTTCAGAAGGAGAGAAAACCAATATAGGCTAGTCAAGGATAGAAAATCCTATTCCATAAATGCACACAAAGACAAAGCTAAGATCTCTCTGATCAATGCTCATCATTCAAGAAGGATCATGGGCAATACAAAGAAGTTTGTCTTGCTGTTCCTGAGAGAAGGAAAGCAGCAAGGAGAAGGTAGCAAGTTGTAGATGAAGGAATCCTTGGAAGGATGTAGTGGAGAGAAACGTAAAAAAATACAAGAACTTATTGAATCCTACAAGGAAGTGTTTAAAGAGCCTCATGGACTTCCACCCAAGAGAGAGGTTGAAAATGAGATTTAGTTGTTTTTTGAGTCACCACTGCCTAATATTGGGATTTATAGGCAGTTCCTCATTAAAGTAGATGAAGTAAATAAGCAACTGCAACAATTGACTAGGGAGTCAACAATTGTTGGAGTAGGGATTCATTATACCTAGTACATCACCATGTGGTTCACCCATCATCATGGTGCCAAAGAAATATGCAAGCTAGAGTATGATCATTGACTACCGTGCCCTGAATATGATCACCATCAAGAATATATATCCTTTTCCAAGGATTGATGACTTTTTGGATCAATTGCAACAAGAAAAATTCTTCACTAAGATGGACGTCAAATAAGGTTACCACCAAGTGAGGATCAAAGAAAAATATGTGTGGAAGAGAACGTTCAAAACAAGACAAGGTTTGTATGAGTGGTTATTAATTCCTTTTGGATTATGTAATGCACCTGCAATGTTTATGAGACTAATGAATTATGTGCTACACCCCTTCATTGAATATTTTGTAATAGTATATCTAGATGACATACTAATCTTTAGAAACACTTTCCAAGAGCACCTCTCATATGTGACACATGTACTAGAGACCTTGAAGAAGACTGAGATTATTGCCAACTTGCAGAAATGTGATTTTGGAAAGACCTCCTTGATATATCTTGGACACATGATTGGAGGAGGATATTTTAGGGTAAATCCAGAGAAGATTGCAGCCATCACCCAATGGCCTATTCCCACCAATGTGATAGAGGTCACAAGTTTCATGGGAGCAACTTAGTATTTGATAAAATTCATCATAAAATTATTCATAGTAGCAGTTCCATTACATGTCATAACTGCCAAAGGAAATATCTTTCATTGGGGTAAGACACAAAAAAGAGAATTTGAAGACTTGAAGAAGAAAATCAACGATGCTCCAGTGTTAGCCATGCCAAATTTGCAATGACCTTTTGAGCTAGAGATTGACACTAGTGGATATGCATTAGGAGCAGTACTCATGCATGGAGGAAGGTCTATGTGCTACTATTCAGAGTTTTTTCATGGAGAAATACTTGGATACCCGACGTATGATAATGAATTCTTTTCAATTATACGAGCAGTAAAGAAGTGGAAACATTACATCTTTGGAAAAGAGACTATCATACACAAAGATCATCAACCCCTTCAGTATCTACAATGTCATAACAAGATGCATCGGGTGAGACATTACAAGTGATTAGTTTTCTTGCAAAAAAATCATTTATTGATTAAGTACAATAAGTGATTCACAAATAGACTAGAAGACATCCTCTCTCAACCATCATTGAAGAAGATTGCAATGATTGGAATGATAATGCAGCTTGAGGCTTTCACTCATGAAATTATAAGTAAATATTACGAGGGAGATGAGGATTTTAGAGGAGTCTACAAGAATATAAAGGAGAGTTTGGTCACTTTCATGGAAGAAAATGAATACCACCTCCAATATGGGCTGCTATACAAACTGGACAAACTATGCATACCCCAAGAAAAGAGAGTTTTGTTGATGAGAGAAGCACACACTTCTAGGGTTGTTGGACATTTTGGTGTGATAAAGACCATGGTGAATCTACAACGGTATGTGTATTGGCCAAATACGTAGCAGTAGGTGGAAAATTTTGTTAGATGTTGCATTCTTTGCAGCAGTAGCAAGACAAGAGACTGAAAACTTGTCTTGTACATGCCATTTCCAGTGCCGAGCAGAGCTTGGGAGAGCATATCCATGGAGTTTTTTGGAGGTTTTTCTATGACTCGTAGAGGCCATGAGTACTTTCATTGTAGTAGACCATTTCAGAAAAATGTGTGTGTTGATTCCATATAAGAAGATAGTCTCTGGACAAGAAGGAGTTGAACTATTTTTCAGCCATGTATGGGTACATTTCAGATTGAAAACCTCCATTATATTTGATCATGACAACAGGTTCTTCGGAATTTTGTTTTGGAAAGAATGGATACCAAGTTAAATTACTCCATTGCCTTCCATCCTCAAACTGATGGACAAATTGAGGGAGTAAACAAGACGCGGGTGCAATTATTGAGAGGTTACAATAGCAAACATCCAAAGACTTGGGACAAGTAGCTAGTATACATTCATCACTCTTATAACAAAGCCCTTCATTTTTCCACCAATAACTCTCCTTTCAAGACTTGTTTGGTTATATACCTCCTTCACCATTTGATGTTGTTTATAGACAACAAAAGGAATAAGAAGGACTACAAGAAGAATAATTGAAGGCAAGCACATTCATATATATATATATATATGGAGCATCAAATAAACTCAAGCCCCTCAGATATGAACCATTTCCGATCATTGAACAAGTGAATGAGAACACCTTTAGGGTAGAACTTCCACTTTATATGCAGATCAACTCAGTGGTTAATGTGGAAAATTTGAAGTTGTTTTAACCCTCCATGTTGTATGAGGAGGAGAAACATCAGGTTCTTCCAAATGTTGAAGACCTTGCACCTCATGGACTTGAGGAGTTGAAGGAAGACATAGTTTTGTAGCACAAGGAGCAGACAACTCACAAAGGACAACAAGAAAGGTGGAAGATTGGTCTTAAAGGACAAACTGTAAGGAAAGAAAAGTGGTATGAGATGAACCATATTACAAGAAAGTTCCCTCATCTATCCTTGGTAGATTTTGGGGACCAAAATCCTCCCAATGGAGAGGTGTGATCCGAATTAGATCCTGCAAAAAAATTTTGCTATCGACTCAGGCTCTAAGATGATCAACATAGGAAAATTTAAAGGATATGGATGAAGAAAGAGATCAATTTGTTGGCATGTACAACTCCATGTCATCATGATTGATTTCCATTTTTGTATGTAATATATGTAAAGTTAGGCAACACATTGTTGTATATAAAGGAGTAATGAAACGTTCATGAGACCTTTCCACGTTGGAGAAAAGACAAACACATAAAAAAAGAAGGAGAAACATATTGGAGAGAAGTTGAAGCAATGGGGATGCCTGAACTTCTAGCTATCCTCCCTGTCGAAACAATCCTCTATATTATGTTTCCCCACAATGAGAAAATGGTTCTTGGGTTGTGAATGATGTAGAGAGGTTGTCTAGATGTCACTGAGGAGCATAGAGATGAACCAAAGAGTCTGTAATTTTCCCATTTCCAAATAATAAAGAGCCTGATTGAAGCTAAAAGAATGCTGATTTTCCCGTTTGGGTTTCCATGGTAAATTTTGAGTCTATGTGTGATGATTGTATGTAGTTGCATTGTTTATGAATGGTAAATGGTGTGCACTGTAACTTAATGGATGTATGTGTATTGGTTAGAAAAGAGAATTTCATGCCAATTATTGTTGGAGTTGTTTTATATTAATATGGTCTCTGTGGGTCAGTAAACCAAGCTACCAACTCTTTAACCACACCAGTACATTAATTAGAAAGTTGGAAATCAAAGACCCTCCTTGCTGAGCCATTTCTATTTATTTGGGGGTTTCTAATTTTGTTTTAATAGTCATGGGCATATCCTTTACTTGCTCCAGTGTTTTAATTTTCCCATAAATCATAGATGGATTATATATCAAAGTTTTGTGTTGGTGGAGAGTTCATTAGCTATCCATGACACATAAACATGTTTTTATAAGTTCACCCACTACCAAATATACCTCAATCATTTTCCTCTATCGTTGGATGCCCAAATTGTCTTTAAGACGTTTTTGGTTGATGTAGGATTATCAAAATATCCCTTTGTAATTTTATGTGTTGTGGGTTACCTAAAATGTCCTTAAAACATTTTTTTACACACTATGGGTTGTTAAATTCATCCTCCAAATATTCTTCCCAACTGTTGGTTGTCAAATTTGACCTATGAGTTGTGCTCTCTGCTATTGGTCGACCCAAATTTCCCATGAGTGTTTTGAATTCACCAAGAGTCATTTTTCCCTTTTCCCATTTTGTTGAAAACAATTAATAGTCGATGAGATCCTCCCTCTGATCAACTGGGCTTCCGTCTAGTTAATTTGGTTCACTTGGTCGACTAGAATTGCATCCGACTCGACCTGGTCGAATTTCCTTCCATCCGAATTGACTTGGTCAACTTGTATTACTTCTGAATCAAATTTTGGGAGTTCGAATCCCGTTCATTTGAATACTTTGACTTGGAGTGGTTGATTGGTTTTGTTTCTTGGTCGACTTGAATTTAGCTTACTAGTTGCATTTTTATAAACCAATGAGAACTATGAGTGTAGTTGTTTTGAATAGGACTCTGTCTTGGTGATATGGGTTGCCTATAAGCCTCACGTTTACGTATCAGTGCATTATCTTAAAACAACAATGTTGCTAAGAGGTGCATCCCATAGGATGATCTACACCGAATCAATGTTTTTAATCGCGTCGGTTTAGTGCTTTTAACAACACTGATTCATTTCATTAACACAGATGCACCAAAACACTACAATTTATAGTGTGTAAATCCACAACGCCCTTTGTTAAACCAAAAACACTGATGCACCATGTCTTCCAGAGCACCAACATGTTGTCTACTGGTGACATTGTCTTTATGAAACCAACGCGTTTGTTGGACTGATGGGCACTGCTAAGCTAAACTTCATTATCACAATTGTACTGATGTGATGTGTTACTATTAATGTATTGGTACCATCGTGATAGTGGAGCACCAATGCTTTGTACCTTGGTGTGTTGTAAAGGATAGAGCACTCAGAATGAGGCGTCCAATGAGATTCCCCACTATGAAAATTTGGGAAATATATGTCCCAATGAATTTATGTATATAGTATCGATGTGTTGGATTTAAATGGTTGCACCACTACATTAAATTTTATAAATAGTTATGTTAGTGGTGCCATTAGTTAAGTGAAGTGTACTGGTGCATAATGTTCAACAAGAGCGATGCAATTTATTTGGTACATATATTTTTTTTTATAAAGTATGGTGGTGCATTTGAACATTGATGCATCGAGGTGTTATTTTTCGGGTATGCCCTAGTGCAGTTGGTTAAAATTGGTGAACCATTAGGTTAAATTTTATATATCGTTGATCTAATTATGCATTTAATGAAGTGAAATGTATCAGTGTGGGTAGAATCCCATTGTGTGCTAGTTTTGGGTCGTTCCAAAGGACAAACTGGTTTGTTTTTTAATAATTTATCGTAGTGAGCTTTCTTGAATGGCGTTGGTGCATACATATATGAGATCAATGGAGATGGTTCTCATTATGAATTTAACATAGTATGCACCACTTCGGGGCAAGCCGAACCATTTAGGTGCACTGCGTGAAATTGAAAAAATGCCAAATTTCAATATAGATTGTAATTTTGATTAGATGAAAATTCAAATAGGAAGGTAATAAGTAATTTACCTAGTATCTTCTATCACGAGGAGGCATGGTTGCACTGTTGAAAGGAAATGAAAATTCATGGTAATTTCCAAAATTTGGAAATGTGTGGAATCCACCAATGGAGCTATCCAAGTCGATGTAGAGCGCCAGAAACATGGCATCTTAGGAATAAATATGAGCATTGGTGCTTTCCTGAGAGTTTGGAAGCACGTGATGCACTGTAACAATGAAAATCAGTTTAGTATTTTTTTTTATTTACCCTACCACGGTGCCCCTGACGACAGTTAGGCACATCGATGCATAATGTTCAACGACACCAGTGTGATTTATTTGGTGCATGTAATTTTTTTATAAAGTATGGAGGTGATACTGGAACATAAATGCACCGATGATTTATTGTTCATGAACGCACCAGTGCGTATATACCTTAAAGGCGCAATGATAAAAAAATATCTACAAAAAACTCTGGCACCTGCCTCCGCTAACAACCTCTGTTATAAAATACTAAGGGATAAATTTTTTCCGGGAGGTTTGGTAAAAACCTCCGCAAGAAGGTGTTCTCCTTGTAGTGTATCTTGGATAATATTTTTTCATATTTTAGTTGATCAAAAATATCATCTATCCTTGGAAAAGGATACTTATTTTTCATAGTCACCTTGTTTAGATGCCTGAATCAATGCACAATATTAAGGTTCCATCCTTCTTATTCAAAAATAGCATTGAGGTGCCCCAAGGTGACACACTTGGGCGTATATACCCCTTCTTCAAAATCTCTTCAAGCTACATTTTCAATTCCTCCATCTCTGGTGTACTCATCCTATAAGGAGTCTTGGACATTGGGGTAGTTCCAGGAATCATATTAATCGAGAAATCTATATTTATCTTGGGTGGAAACCACAATATCTCTCTAAAAATATATTAAAATTATTTGAATATTGGGTGATCTTCAATACTTGGAACTTTATCCTTAGCTTTTTCTTCCATACGAGCTGCATAAATTTGACATCCTTTCCTTAAGATTATTTTTAGCTGCAAGGCTGAAATGTCCTTGATAGATACTACCCTTGGAATACCCTGAACCATTCTTAAGTTGCTTTCCTCATCCAAACAAATGAATTCCTTGTTACAAAAATCTAGGAAATCATGATATTTGTCCAACCAATCCATATCAATTAGGAAATCATATGAACCCAAAGGTATGCTATTCAAATCTTCTTTTTTGCTTAGTCCATTCATGCCCATCGGATAATCCTTAACCAACTCATTAATTCTTATTTTAGCTCATGTAGCTAACTGAACCAAACAAGATTTTGTTGGACAATTGGTTCAGATTGATGGACATTTGGTTTGAATAGTTGGTTGTCATTGATGTCAACCCGTGGAGTATGATATTGTAGATTGATGACAACCCTTAGAGATTGATGTCAACTCTTGAGTGTGTCTGGTAACACACTTTGATAGCACAAAGGTATGGGTAAGGGACCTGAGTTTGTTTTAGGTATAAATGCATGAATATTAGTGAATATGAAGGTAAGACTATCATGGATGGATAGTACACGTCATGTCATTTTCGATGATATGTGGTACATCACATAGTTCCTCACGATTAGGGAGATATGGCCTTGAGAAGTTGGAAAACCCCTTAGAGTAATCTAGAAGCACCTAAAAGGTCAACAAGAAGTTAAAAGATTCTAGAAAGTCATAAAGAAGATTCCCTAGTCAAAGTGGTTGTAAAATAAATGAATTAAATAATGAAGTGGTTGCAAAAAGAAGGGTAAAGGAGTTATGTGTTGACTAATTAAGGAAAGTTAGTTGCAACAAGAAAGTGGGTTGGCCCTAGAATATGGAGAAATGGGTAAAACAATTACAAGGAAACTTCTAGAGGAAGGCACTTGGCAAAGTATAAATAAGAGAGCAAGGGACTCCTATTAGAACCTACCTACCTATTTAAAATTATTGAAAATTTATTTTATGAAAGGTTATTTGCAGGGATACATTGACAAATTTGAGAAAGCGTAGGTCTGAGGCAGAGAAGGTATGAAGGAATGAAATTTTTGTAGCTGCAGATGAAGTGAATGAAATATGATTTCATAGATTATCTGTGAGCCACATGCACATAGAAGGGTGGACATCCACATGCCATAGAGGAGGAAAGCGTGGATACTCACGAGCTGTAGAAGGGGAAAGAATAGATCTATATTAAGGTCAAGGAGGAAGATACTTGTTCCAGGTTGCAGGATACGAGGAGAGACTACAAGTCTGTTGGTATGAGATCTGAAGCATTAGGTCAGTTACAAAGTGTAAAGGCATGTCTATATGTTTATGAGGTTATATCTTAGTGATGTTGTGGAGCATGCTTGAGGCATGACATTGTGAGGTTTGGTTTATGCCCTCTTGGATGTATGATATCTATTGTAGAAGTATGATTTGAGGCAGATTTGTTGAGGAACATTGTTGGTGCATTTAGCTTGGTCTTATTGGCATATCTTGTGGTGCATTGTGAGAGGAATTTGTTAGTAGTCTTGGTATATGATTTTCTTATGAGTGGTACATGTTTGAGGCTATATAACAGTGAAGTTCTGGCACATGGTTTGATGTAAGGGTTTATTGTATTTAGTTTATGGATAGTGTGATGTATTACTAGAGGCCCTTTGTTGGTTAGCTTGGAGTATGTTCTTGTGCATAGTTAATGCACTTGTCATGGTGTAGGTTTGTACTTGGTTGTGATTGGTACATGCTTTATAGTGGCATGTGTGGGTGATTGTTGTGAGTTGTTATGCGTAGTTTTGTTTGATGAACATCCAGGTGGTATTGTGCATATGGTTGAGATTTATTTTGGTGATTGGATCTGGTTTGGTTGATGAGATTATTGTTATAGATTGTTGGTATAGGTTGTTTGGTATAGGTTGTTACAGGTTTTTGTTACATATTGGCATGATAGGTTTTACAGTGACAGTTTGACAGAAGCAGAGAGAGTGACAGTGAGACATGTGAGTTTATGGTAGTCCGCGAGTTGTAGTGAGGATAGATGCAAACATCCGCGAGTTGTAGTTAAGAAGGGAACATATACCCATGTGTTGCAGTTAAGAAGGGCACATATACCCACGTGTTGTAGTATAGACAGGTCACAAATATGTAGGAAAGATTTGAATAAGGTTGGTACATGTTGTGAGAGAGTGTTGGTACAGGTTGACAATGACATAATGACAGTGGTAGTGATCGATTCAGTGACAATGCTAGTTTGTCTACATTTGGAATTTATATTTCAAGGTGGTTGGATAGGGAAAGGAAATGGGGTTGGAGCCTCCTTCTAGTTGGTTCTGAATAATTAGGGAGGTGGAGCTTCCTTCAGGTTGGATCTTGAGAACTAGGTGGTTGCAACCACCTTTCGTTTAGAGCCGGAGAACCCATAGGGTTGTAGCCTCCTTCTAGTTGGAGACAGAGAATTAGGGAGTTGGAGCCTGAGAAACTATGGGGTTGGATCCTCCTTCCAGTTGGAGCTGGAGAATTGGAAGGTGGTGCTTCCTTGAATGTAATTCTTGACATATAAGAAAATCATTATGTGGTTTTCTCCTGCATTGGGTTTCCACGTAAATATTGGTGTACTATGTATTGTGTGGATTTGTTTATTATTGTTTATTATGCACCGATGTTTGTTTATTATTGTTTTTATTATGCACCGATGTATGTTAATGATTATGATATAATAATATATTGATGATGAACTGTTGAAAATGGTTGAATAATTTAAAGAATATAAAACTATGGTTAAAAAGTGTTATAATCGCCACACTGATTCACCACCCCCCTCTCTAATCCCATTGCATTTCAATGTTTTCTTATTTTAAAATGAAATATCTCAACAATATTAGGGTCTATGTAACTATGGATAGCTCTTTTGAATCAATTAAAATATCTATAGGTTAATCATTTATCTTACCTTCCACTTCAATCATATGAGGAGAGACCCAAATTTAGGTTGCTTGTTGTCCAAGGCTGCATAGATCCTTGGCATGCTTCTACCCATGTTCTTGATTAAGTTTCTGCATTACCCAAGCTGATGTGCAACCCACTGACTTCTTGCTCATGGATGTAAGCTCTCTCAGCATCATCCATGTCTCTAGTCTTTCTATTGATTCTGATCTATTCTATATGTGCCCTTAATTCTACAAAATATGCATGGAATAGGATCTGTTAGACAAAATAATTCAACAAAACTATAAATTATGCATAACTCTGCCCTTTAAGTGCACTAGAATTATTCTTTATGATTGCTTTTGAATTTTACTACTCAATTCACATTTATGGGTGAATATTTGGATTCTTCTATCCAATACCTTTCCAACGACTATATCCATGTTCCATTTAGAGTTCTGATCAATAAGTTATAGTCATATGAATATTACCCATTTACTCCCTTTTGGTACCAAATGCTACACATGTCTTCTCCCTCTTCTTGTACACTTTTAGCTACCCAAATTCCCAATATAAATCCATGGATGTCTTATATGCTTCATGATATTTCCTTAGACTGCTCATGTCCCCTAAAATGACTTATGAGCAAGGATTTATTCCCTCTAGAAGTAAACTGGTACTGAAATTTTATCGTGCATTGTTTCCATTGTAATTTTCCCATACGAGCTCTGTTTTGCGATCATAATATCTCGTTGGAAAGATATCCTTCAAATATTTTATTTAAGTTTCAAAGAATTTATGTGGTGCCTTTGACACTTATAGTAGCAAAAATTAGAACTCCCAAAAAATGTTGTTTAGGCCCTCAAAATGCCCTTGCAAGATTATGACCTGCAAAACTATAAATTTTCATGAAAAATCATTGGTTTACTATAGTAATAGTCCACCAAAATGACCTGTGCCTATCATCGACAAATTGTCTTCCTTTTTCTCCTTCACTTCTTAATTTTCTAAGCTCACATGTGCACCAATTCTATATTATGCACTAATATTCAACACACACAAGTTCTACATGTGCAACGCCAATATTTAGCACACGTACCACACACCAATATTTAGTGTGCACAAATTTTATACCACACACCAATATCTAGCGCACACGTCTTTTGTATCATGGACCAATATCCCATGCACACAAATTTTATACCATGCACCAATATCTAGTGCACACAACTTTTATATCGTGCACCAATATCTAGTGCACAAAACTTTTACACTACGCACCGATATTCCACGTGCATCCCAAGCTATGTACCATGCAACGTAGATATTCAATGTTCACACATTGCACACCAATATCCCTTGGGAATCACAATCTCTACACCGCGCAACACCGATATTCAATGTGCACACACCACACACCAATATTCCATGCACATCCCAATATCTGCACCCCACAACGTCAATATTCAATGTGCACACAATGCACACCAATATTCTGCATGCATCACAATATATGCACCACACAACATCGATACTCAATGCACACACACTGCACATCAATATTCCACGTGCATCCCAAGCCATGCACTACACAATGTCGACAGTCAATGCACACACACCGCACACCAATATTCCATGCACATCCCAAGCTATGCACCCCACAACGCCGATATTCAATGTGCACACACCATGCAATAATATAACATGTGCATCACAAGCTTTGCATTGCGTAGTTTTGATATTCAATGTACACACACCACACACCAATATTACATGCGCATCCCAATCTCTACACCGCAAAACAATAATATTCAATGCACACACACCACACACCAATATTCCTTGTGCATCACAAGCTCTGCATCACACAGTACCGATATTCAATGCGCACACATGGTGCACCAATATTCCCCATGCATCCCAAGTTCTACACCGTGCAACGTCAATATTCAATGTGTACACACCTTGCGCCAATATTCTGTGTGCATCGCAAGCTCTGCACCATGCATCACCGATATTCAATGTGCACACACTATGCACCAATATTACGCATGAACCACCAATTATGCTTCACACAACCCCAATATTCAATGCACATGCACTACACACCAATATTACATGTGCACCCCCAATTCTGCACCGCATAGCACCAATATTCAATGCACACACACTATGCACCAATATTCAATGCACACACACTACACACTGGTATTACACGTGCACCACCAATTCTACACCACACAACAAAAATATTCAATGCACATGCACTATGCACCAATATTACGCGTGCACCACCAATTCTACACCATGTAGTGCCAATACTTAGTGCACGTAAGTCCTTTCTTTTCTTTGTTGATTTTCCATTTCTCGCGACCATCGTGAAATGACCGATTTTCCTATATAATCCAAATTAGTCACTTAGAAGTCAAAATGACCTCTCCATAACAACCATTCTGAGTGCGATTCTGACTTGAATTTGCCAAGAAATTTGGGAAGTTCACTCAGATTTTACTATTTTCCCCAAATTCGACATAGCCCAAACATTGAGATGACAAATTAACCAACTTCATGATGATCTCTAGTCAATATGAGCCTATCGTTGAACCAAAAATCTCTAATACCACATTGTATTAGTGAAATTCCTTGAATATGAAAAAAATTATGCAATCCCAACAATATATGTACACACACATGTGTGTAAATATACAACAATTATACTATAAAAAATTTAACATAATTAACCACACAAAAACTGTTGATATTATGGTAGCTGCGGGAGGTATTAACCTCCATATGTAACCTTTGACTAGAATAGAATATTCCAGAAGCAAGAGAAGCCCTAAACAAATATGTAGTAACCCTAGAAGTCAATTCAACTTAGTAGAATAAACAATATTAAAGGATTACCCTCTAGAAAGAGAAGTCAACCTAGACAAGTGACAAGAAGGACTATAAATAGAATGTGCTTGAGCTCATTTGTACACTCACCTCACTCACACTCTCAAGTATAGCACAAGTCTGGAGCTGCATCTACAAGAAAGGAATATAGATCTTTTGGGATGTTTCTTGGTATCTCTCTCTAATGTTATCTAACCTAAGATATGCGCCCTACCCTATAGTATCTCTTGGTGGTATTCTTGGTGACATTCTTGGTGGTATTCTGATATTCTTGGTGGTAGCCTAAGAAGTGCAATTGCAACTGATGCAGTTGAGTATTGTCCTTGTCTTGTGTGTTTGTTGTAGTTGGATGGTGATTTCTAGTTCCATCTCATGCTACTACTACAACTAGGGTTTATCTGTTGGTTCTAGTATGGCTTTCCAAAATAATTCTATCTAGCAAAGGTTAAGGTGCTCGGGGGTGGATGTGTGCCTATGGTTGGGTGACAATAGTGATATTTTCTATGGTAAAATGAGCACATCAATATTTTAACAGGTTGTGGTCCCACACTATCTTTAGAACAATCAAATCATTGGAAGGTAGATCGAGAGTTTCTTGTCAAGATCATTGTAACACCAGTTACAACAACAACTAGGGTTTTTGATTTTGTAGTTGCAACAAATCCAAACCTAAATTCTTAGGCACTTTAAGTGGAACGTTTCTCATAATATTTGGGCATTCTAGTGCACCCTAGCCTAGTGCACACTCTGGTGCCCTCAGCCAACAAAAACATCAAGTTTTAGTTTTTTGGGTCAAAGTTAAAGTTTGACTAGTCAAAGTCAAAGCTTGATTGGTCAAAGTCAAAGTCAAAGATTGACTTTGGGTCAAAATTGATTTTTGTGATCGAAGTTGAAATTTTAGGGTTTCTAGCTTGTTCTAATCATTGAACCTTTTTGATTTGGTTTCTAACCTCCTTGTCAAGATGGTGTCTAGTTTNGTCAAAGTCAAAGTCAAAGATTGACTTTGGGTCAAAATTGATTTTTGTGATCGAAGTTGAAATTTTAGGGTTTCTAGCTTGTTCTAATCATTGAACCTTTTTGATTTGGTTTCTAACCTCCTTGTCAAGATGGTGTCTAGTTTTAGATTAGAAGACAAGATGAACGATGCTACAAATTTCAAAGGTATGCACTTGTATATTCTTTTCAAGTTATATCATACAACAGAGCATGAGTGTGTTTATAGGAGATGTACAAGAGACCTTGTCCAAGAATTGATCTTGAATTCAATACATTTAGAGGAACAAGCTCACCATTCCTAGCAGTTGAGGCTCCAGGTTCTAGGTTTGATTGATCAAATTGTTAAGTTTCAATTTGCACATATCAAGTTTGATAGTTTCTACAGTACAAGTTGTGGCAACAATTTTTGAAAGGTTATATTACTCCAAGGTATACTTGGTTGCATGTAAGTACTATTGATATCAATGCTTATTTCACTTCTTTACAAAATGAACTAACATCTTCTCTAGAGATATTTCTTGTTTTTTCTCCCGGACAGGTCACCTTGGTAATTTTATGATGACTACCATCCTTGTTACCATAGATATGTTCTTATGAAAATGTTATTGGAAATAATTTTTCTCTTGTTCTTGTTCTGGAAGGTCATAGGAAATAGCTATGAGAAGGAGCTACAATGACAATTGAAAACATGGAGCATATGACTGCATCAAGTGGTGAGGCATGTGATCTCACCAAGTACCAATTCTAAAGGAAGTGTGTAAAGAAAAAAGATTTTTGGATCTGATACACTGAGATGTGTGTGGACCAATGTCAACCTCCTCACTAAGAGGAGAGGTCGAGATTAAGAGGGAGATCACTACTCCCTACAATCCTTAGCACAATGGTGTAGCATAAAGAAAGAATGGATTCCATTGAAGAATTTGCTAAGGCAATGATGAATGACCATAATATATCGATGTTTCTATGGGAAGAAGTAGCTGTAACTGATAGCCGTATATGTTTAGAATATAAGTCCTCATCATATATTGATGAACATGAAGGTCCCATGGAAGAAACTACATGTTCTTGAGAACATCTCAATGCAAAATAATTCCACCTTTGAGAGTGATGAGAAAGAATGGAAGGAAGCTATGATGGAAGAATATCCATCCATGATGAAAAATGATGTATGAAATTGTGCCTAGTTGGGAAAGGAAAGTATATAGTCACTTCAAAATGGGTTTTACAAGATAAAACATGCGGTATGTATGAGAGCATCAATAAATACAAGGAAACATTCATTGCTAAAGTTCTCGGTGAGGAGGGAGAAGACTATGATGAGACGTTATCTCGGTTAGAGATACCTCTATTAGAGCCATCATATCTCTTGCAACATCCATGGGTTGGATTTTTATATTAGATGGATGTAAATACCACTTTTCTCAATGGATTGATTAAGGAAAAAGTATACATAGAGAAACCTAAAGATTTTGAGGTACACTTGGGAAAAACCCATATATTAAGAAGGCCTTGTATGGACTAAAGTAAGTTCCAAGAGCTTGAAGGTATGGAAAAGTGACAGTTATTTGGTGAGACTTGGATTTTCCAAGAGATATGTTGATCCATATCCTTATTACAAGGTTGTGAATGATGCACCTGTGGTCCCACTACTATATGTTGATTATTTGTTTCTGATAGGTGTAGAGCCTCTCATTATTAAGTGTAAGAGGGAGTTAGCCTATGAATTAGATATGAAGGATCTTGGTCTCATGCATTATTATTTGGGACTAGAGGTATGGCAAAGCATGGTGAAATATTTATTCTAGAGACAGGAAATTGTATTTGTAAAGATCCTTTAGAGTTTGGGATGATGTGTTGCAAATCAAACCCAACTCCACAGGGTGAAATATGAAGAAGATGAGAGGCGTGATCGATGGGAATAGTCCATATACCGTGAGTTGGTGGATCATTGATGTATTTGGTGAATACCAACAAACATTTTCTTTGCTATGAACATGTTGAACCAGTTCCAATTGGAACCTAGACATGAGCATTATATAATTGTTATGGGGTATGTATTTATATTCTTTTTACGAGTGGTAATTAATGCGCATTGTGTCAGTGAAATCCCCTCATGGGGGTTCGAGCTGACGCCCATGAGAATTTAATGCTTCTACCTTGAAATGTGTCACATATTTGGTGGTTTTCGACACATGGTTTCTTTATCGATGGTTTCTATTTACGGTTAGAAATTAGGTTTGTTGACTAATCCAGTCATTGGGTTAGGAGTTTTGAATCTTTGTTGGATCCTATATATATATATATATTGTATTTTAAATAATGTAATACAATGAATGAATATAGAATATCTTTGGTTTTCTGGTTTGGGTTTCGGGGAAAAATATACATTGTAATATTTGTATTTTCCATTGTATATCTTTTTTTCTTTTATTGAAAATCTGGCTACTGATAAATATTGTACAAGGTTAAATATACATTTAGTGTCGAGCTTTGTTGGCTTGAGGGGACACCTTGTGAATTGAGGTTTAGCTTGGGAGGCATGATAATCCTTGTTATAGTTGGATATCTTTGGTATTGATTTTTCAAGTGAAAATAAATGCTTAAAGCAATTCAAAAATGAAGATTGAGAAGTTTAATGGGAAAAGTTTTGAGTTGTGGAAGCTCAAGATGGGAGAATTGTTGGTGGATAGAGATCAATGGTCATGAGTAGATCAGTGCACCTCACAGGAACTTCAGCGGATGGCTGGAAAATTTAGATAAGAGGCAAAAGAGCACAATGTTGTGTCTCTTAAATTCAATATTATTGAATGTGTAAGAGGCTTCTGACCAAGTATTTATGGGAAAAGTTGGGAAGTTGTATTAGTATAAGTCCCTAGTAAATAAATATTCCTGAGAAAGAGATGTATAACTTGAGGATGAGAAATAGATACTAATTGACTTACCAAAATAATGAAGGTGTTCAAATGCTCTTCCACCAAGTCAGTTAGTATCTGTTGAGACTAAAATTTCAGATGAAAATAAATGTATCAATTTACTAAGTTATTTACCAAACTCCCAAGATAAGTGCAGTTTGGTTGTGGCCATGAGTAGTAATACAACTTCCCTTGAAGTTTGATTAAGTAGTCCCATCCTTGTTGTGGGAGATGTGATGGAAGAATATGGAAGGATGGAGCACATACACATTATTTGCAAGAGGGCGTTCCCATGAAAGAAATAAATATAATTTCTCAAATGGGAATCTAAGGAGTATAAGGGTATATCTAAATGTCCCATAAAGTTTGTAAAGGTATGTTTGAGATGTGGAAAAAAAGAGCACTACAAAGTTGTAGATCAAAGTTGAAAAGAAGGGATCTGAATAATCTCCTTCTGAGAAGAAAAGACCTCAAGGAAGAAGGTGGGGATGTGTACTTGTCTTCTTCAAGCACACCTCCTGAAGATCTTGAGGAATGGTTGGTTGACTCATGTGCATCCCCTTTCATATGACTCCCCAGGGAGTGGTTCTATGAATATGAAAGGTATGATAGAGGAGGTAATGTTTTTCTTAGGTGATGATTCGACAACCCACGTCCTTGGGGTCGAGAAAATTCAAGTTGAGGCTCATACTTAGATGGAAGAGTTAGAACCTTTGGTGTTCTCCACATCCCGAGTTTGGCTAGAAATTTGATTTATGTAGAAAAAATGTGATGTAGGGGCAAAAACAATATTTGAAAAGAGCCCTTGGCGGGATGGTTCGAGAATGGTGTTCTTTGAAGGGGAGTTCGGTTTGGAACTCTGTATAAGCTGAAATCGACTATTAGTGATGATTGTAATAGTTCCATTTTTTCCTGATATTGGAGTTGAATAGAAAGAACTCCTACAATCTGGATAAAAGGTTATGCTATGGCATCAAGTACTCGGGCATATCAAAGAAGGGTCTTCGACTACAGCACAATAAAGGTATAGTTGAAGGTATGTTTTAGCACTCTTTGGATTTGATTTATGTGAACATTGTCTATATAGGAATCATAATCGGGTAAGATTACCCTCCAGTGTCAAGTTGAGGCTCATAGATGGAAGGATTAGAACACTGCCTGGTGTTCTACACATCCCAGGTTTGGCTAGAAATTTGATTTATGTAAGAAAAATCGACGATGTAGGGGCAAAAACAATATTTGAAAAGGAAACCCGCAGGATGGTTCGAGGAGAAATGGTGTTGCTGAAGGGAGTTCGGTTTGGAACTCTGTATAAGCTGCAAGAAATCACTATTAGTGATGGGTGTAATAGTTCCATTGTTCCTGATATTAGAGTTGAATAAGAAAGAACTCCTACAATCTCTGGATAAAAGGTTATGCTATGGCATCAAGTACTCGGGCATATCAAAGAGAAGGGTCTTCAACTACTACGCAATAAAGGTATGGTTGAAGGTATGTTTAACTGCTCTTTGGATTTTGATTTATGTGAACATTGTCTATATGGGAATCATAATTGAGTAATATTCCCCTCTGGTGCAACGAGGGTAGAATAAATTTTACAACTAGTTAACAATGATGTTTTTGGACCTGTGTCGGTCCCATCATTGGTAAAATATATTTACTATGTCTCATTTATAGATGACTTCTCGAGAAATACTTGGATATATTTCCTCAGGAAGAAATATGAAGTCTTTGACAGGTTTAAAGAGTTTAAGGCTCCAAAAAAAGAAAAGAATTAAGGTGTTGAGGATAGATAATGGTAGAGAGTTTCGTGGGAATAAATTTGAAGAATTTTGTAAGAAGTGCGGTATAGCAAGGTAGAATACTACTCCATATACACCTCAGCAGAATGGAGTTGCAGAAAGGATGAATACAACGCTGATGGAAAAATCAAGGTGCATGCTCAGTGGTGTCGGTTAGGAAAAGAATTCTTGGTAGAGGCAGTGGGTACTGCATGTTACTTGGTCAACAGATCACCCTCATCAGTGTTGGATGAAAATAATCCACAAGAGGTATGGAATGGTAAGGAACATTATCTCACACATCTCAAGGTATTTAGCTGTGATTCATATGTTCATGTTCCAAAGGAAAACATGAGTAAGCTAGATAAGAAGATCTAAACGTGTATCTTTATTAGATATAAAGATGGTCTCAAAGGTTATAAGATTTGGAACCCAAAAACTAAGAAGGTAGTGTATAGCCAAGATGTGGTATTTAGAGAAATGTAGGATGTTGTTAAACATGAAGTCCTACCAAGTAAGGAAGAACCAAAGAAAAAAGAGTTTGATTTAAAGAATGTCGAGTCAAACTCTATAGAAGAACATGAATAAGAAGAAGGAGATCCTCATACTTCAATATTGAGGAGATCAGTTCGAGAAATAAGGCTACTGGAAAGGTATACTCCATCTGATTTCCATTCAAATTTTGCTTTGTCTATTATTTATGATGATCCTAGAAATATCAGGGAGGTAGTGGTTTCAAATGATGGAAATCTCTAGAAAAGGGCCATGGATGAAGAAATGACATCTTTGTATAAGAATGAGGCTTGGGATCTAGTGGAGTTGCCGACTGGAAGAAATCCCATTGGCAACAAATGGGTATTTAAAAAGAAGCTGAATGCAGAAGGAAAAGTGGAGAAATAAAAATCTTGGTTAGTAGAAAAGGGTTATTCCCAGGTTGAGGGAATTGAATTTGGTGATATTTTTTCTCTTGTTGCCAAGTTAACCTTTATTATATTTATGTTATCTGTTGATGCTGCATTTGATTTTGAAGTAGAACAAATGGATGTGAAGACAACATTCCTACATGGGGATCTGGAAGAAGAAATCTATATGAAGCAACTGGAAGGTTATGCTGTGAAGGGAAAGAAGGAGCTGGTATGCAAGCTGAAAAAGTCCCTGTATGGTTTAAAACAATCACCAAGGATGTGGTATAACAAATTTGATACTTATATGCTGGGGCTTGGCTTCACAAGAAGCAAAGAGGATCACTGTGTGCATTTTAAATTAATTGGTGATCATTTGGTTTATTTGGTCTTGTATGTGGATGACATGTTGCTGATAGGAAACAACA
>SNQJ01S0033778.1:132230-153234 GCA_010110895.2 Picea sitchensis
CTCTCTCTCTCTCTCTCTCCTCCAACTGTAGCTCTAAACTTGTCTCTTGATGAACAAGTGAGTGTGTGTCTAAGTGAGGCACTAGCCTCCTTATTTATACAATTCTGGCACATGTGGAGGTTTATTTTCACTGGCAGGGCCGACTTATTCTTCTGGGTGGTTATAACCACCTTTAATATATATTCTGGGGCCGACTTCTTATTCTGCCTATTACAATTATTTTTTGACCAATCTGCAAAAGGGGATTTGGTCATTTACAATACTCGACATGATCAATCTGCAAAATGGGATTGATATAATGAATAATACATCAATAATAATTAGAATACTCTTTGCACTTACATTATTTCAACACTCCCCCTTAACAAGAAGGGTATTCTACAACAAGATCAGGTGAGAGAGAGGACACCATCATCAACAACATCAGGTGGGTAAGAGGACATCATCATCAACAACATTTTGGAACACTGACTGGCATATCTATAAATCATCGGCAATTTTTCTCATCAGTAGCATCGTCATTCACAATGGAATAAAATCATCATCTGCATCAATATGGATTAGTATAAAACTAATACATCATCATCACCATAGCACGATATTGGTCACATTATCACAACACAAGACTTTGTATATCATCACAACACGAGGTTGGCACACTACACAACAATTAAGCTGGAATCACAACACAACAACTAAGTTGGAATCACAACGCAACAATTAAGTTGGAAACACAACACTCGACTGGCATCTCAACACAACAATTAAGCTGGAAGCACAACACTAAGCTAGCATCTCGACACAACAATTAAGCTGGAAGCACAACACTCAGCTGGCATCTCAACACAAAAATTAAGTTGGAAGCACAACACTCGGCTGGCATCTCAACACAACAATTAAGCTGGAAGCACAACACTCAGCTGTCATCTCAACACAACACTACTCCCCCTTTCAAAGGAGGTCATTTCAGACTATAATGAGATTATCTCAAAAGTGCTCAAAGTTTACACGAGATAGAGGCTTGGTCAACACATTGGCAACCTGTTCATCCATGCTAATGTATTGGAGCTTTATGGCTCCTCTCTGCACCATGTCACAGATGTAATGGTATCAGATCTCTATGTGTTTCAACTTGTCATGAAATACATGATTCTCTGTCATATTTATGAAGCTCTGGTTGTCACATAGGATCATGGTTTATTCCATATCTAGGTCGAATAAACCTTTCAACAACTTTCAAAGCCATATAGCTTCACAACTGGTAGAACATGCGGCAATGTACTCTGCTTCCTTTGTACTAAGAGCAATGTTGGATTGCTTCCTACTCTGCCATGAGATCATGGATGATCCCAAACTGAAACAACATCCTAAAGTGCTCTTCCTGTCAGAGACACTTCCATCCCAATCTGAATCAGTGTACCCACTCAGTGTGAAATCATGATCTCCATCATAATTGAGACCACAATCTAATGTACCCTTAAGGTACCTCATCACATGTTTTGCAGCAACTAGGTGAACATGTTTGGGTTCTACCAAAAACTGACTCAAGTTGTTCACGACAAAATAGATATCTGGTCTGGTGTTCATCAGGTACACCAGCAATTTAATGATCTATCTATACACTATGGCATCAATTAATTCTGACGAAGTGTCGACCAATAGCTTCAAATTCGCTTTCATGGGTGTATTCATGGACTTGCACTCTAACATGTCGAATCTCTTCAGGATTTCGACTGCATACTTCCCTTGGTTAAGGAAGATTCTCTCTAGGCTCTACCATACCTCAAGACCTAAGAAATAATGCATTAGGCCAAGGTATTTCATCTCAAATTCTGAAGCGAGCTTCTTCTTACATCCAGTGATGAGATTTTCTTCTCCAGTTAAGAATAAGTCATCCACATACAAAAACAATATCACCGACTCATCATTCAAAACCTTGAAGTAGAGGTTAGAATCTGTTTTACTCTTGGTAAAGCCCAAGCTTGTTAGAAAACTGTCTATTCTGCCATACCAAGATCTAGGAGCTTGCTTCAACCCATACAAAGCCTTCTTCAACTTACAGACATGAGTCTTCCTATCTTCAACTTAAAATCCTTGAGGTTGTTCTATATACACTTCTTCTTCGATGACACTATTTAGGAAAGTTGTCTTTACGTCCATCTGGTGTAAATTCCACTTTGTCTTAGCTGCAAGGGCTATGATGGTTCTGATTGAAGTGTATCTAGCTATAGGAGTGAATGTCTCTTCATAGTCAATGCCTTCCTTTTGAGAAAATCCACGAGAAACAAACCTTGCTTTGTGCTTTTCAATACTTCCATCAGTAGCATGTTTTATTGTGAAGATCCATTTGGAAGATACCACATCCTTTCTCTTTGGTCTGGGAACTATTTCTCATACATCATTCTTTATTATGGATTGGTATTCTTCTGTCATGGAATCTACCCATTCTTTCTTTTGAATGGTTTCTTCAAAGAAGGTAGTCTCCTTATTTAGGAGATCACACATCAAAGCCATATAACTGAAGAATGGCTTAGGTCTTTTCACTTGTCTCATGGTTCCTTCGGGAACACCATACTTCTCTCCATATTGAATAAGCTCCCTATCCCAAGCAGGCTCTCTCTTATGGGAGATCATCATCTAAGGAGGTTCTTGAAATTATACTATGTCATGATCTTCTATAATTTCCTCATCAGGGGAAGCTATGACTTCCCTCATTGGTTCTGCAACTCTGGGAACCTCCCTCACTGATTCTGCAACTCTGGGAGCTACAGGTTCCTCTTCATATACTTCTTTAAGCTGACATCTTCTTGATTTCTTGAGCGTTGCATCTTCATCAAAGGTCACATCCCTGCTAATCTCAATGTGATAGTGACCTGGTATATAAATCCTGAAGGCCTTGGAGGCCTCACAGTATCCTACAAATATTCCCTTCTTTCCTGAGGGGTCCAACTTGTTTCTCTTCTCTTTCGAAATATGTACAAATACTAGGCAACCAAATATTTTGAGATGGATTACCTTTGGCTTCTTTCTGGTGAACATCTCTTTTTGGGTCTTGAACCCAAGTTCACTATGGGACAATTGGTTTTGTACATATACTATTGTCATTGTTTCTTCTGCCCATAATCACATTCGAAGATCTTGATCATGGATCATGGTATTCACTACTTCCATTATCATTTTGTTTTTTTCTTTCTGCTACACCGTTTTGTTGAGGATTATAGGGAGTGGTGAGATCCCTCTTCATCCCGACATTTTTGCAGAAGTTCACAAACTCTTTTGAGGTGTATTCTCCTCCATTATCTGACCTGAGTATCTTGATATTTATTTCAAAATGATTCTCTATCAAGGCTTTGAATTCCTTGAATTTACTGAACACTTCATCTTTTGATTTCAAAAAGTAAACCCAGGTCTTACAAGAATAATCATCAATAAAAGATACATAGTACACATACCCACTGATGGAGGATGATGGCATCGGGCCACATAGATATGAATGAATGAGTTCTAATACTCCTTCTACTTTGTTGTCTCTCTTCATAAAAGGGTTCTTGATGTTCTTCCCTTGTGCACATCCATTGCACACACCTTCATGGTCAACCTTGAGTTCTGGTAGACTTGTGACTGCTTTGCATACATACTATAATGCCTTGTAGTTGATGTGGGATAATATTCTATGCCATAGCTCCCATGAATTCTCAATGGTGTGGGTCATGGCTGCTTCTGAATGACCCTTTAGGTTATACAAGACACCTTCTTCTTTTCCAATGATGATTGCTTCTTTCATGGTTTCTCCTTTAGCCCACATAAGAAATTCTCCATCTATAAAGGCAACTCTGAAGAATTTCTTTTCTAACGCTGATATAGAGAGTAGGTTCTTTATCAAACCTGGTACATAGAGTACATCCTTCATCTTCATTGAATTCCCTGAGTTAATATTGTAGTTTGATTCTCCCACTCCCTTGATGGGGTATTGATAATCATCTCCAAGTGTAACTTTATGAGAAAACTTCTTTTCTGAAATGCAAGAGAGAATATCTCTTTGACCTGTCAAGTGTCCTCTCCATGTGTTACCGATCCTGAGAGGGCCGAGATTAAGACATAGTCTTTAATTTGTTCTCTTAACATCTTTGCAGGTGGATCTTCATCTTCAACTTCATGGGCATGGTGCCTCTTATTTTTCCTCTTGTATTCTTCTCGTCTAGCTAGAAAATGTCTCGCAATATGTCCCATCTTGTCACAATGGTAGCATTAGACAGATGAGTAATCTCTTTCCTTTTGTTGTCCTTTCTTCTGGAATCTCTTTGGTTGAGATTCTTTATGACTGAATTTGTTTTGTGGGTGAGACTCTTTATGAGTTTCTTTCTGGAAGTAAGTCTTCTTTCTTACTCAATTAGTGTGAGTAGCTAGGGCTTGATATTCATATCTTGATAGTAAAGCCTCTCGGTTAGCTACTCTTGATTCTTCTTGAATGCATTCTTCCCATAGACCGTCAAATTTTAGTTTCTTTGTTCTGGCACAAATTGTTTGGATGAATGCACCCCAAGGTCTTGTGAGACCATTAAGGGCCATCATTATGATTTCATCTTCGTCTATGGTATCTCCAATTGCTTCTAATTGTTCTTTGAATTCTGATATTCTGGAGAAATATTCTTTTATTGATTCTCCTCTCTGCATCCTTGTATTCTTGAGTTGAGTTCTTAGATTCATCTTCTCGTTTATGTTCTTTCCTTCATATAGTCTATTTAGGGCATCAAAAATTTCTTTCAGATTCTTCTTTGATGACACATAAGGAATCAAGTGATATTTGATTGAATCTGCAATGATTCTTTTGGCCCTGATCATTTCCTTTTGGTGCTTTTATTTATCTGCAACATCGATGGGTTCTAGTACTTATTCTTTGACGAATATTGCTAGGTCATTCTCTTCAAGAATGAGACCAATCCTATACTTATAGGCACATAAGTTTTCCACACCTTCCATCTTGTCAACAAGCTTAGTGCTTGCAGACATATTTTACCTGGAGCTAGGAAAATGTCCAAAAATGAAAATGCTTAAAATTAAATTCTGAACTTACCAGGAGGTGCGCTTGGTTGAGGTGAATAGCCTGGTGTGTTTGGATCTTGGAAAATCCAACTTTTACCCCTCCAAAATTGATCTGCAGATTTCTTGACTGGTGCTTCTGATTTTCTGGTACTTCTGGTACTTTATGAAAACTAGGGTTTCACTTTCCGGGAGATCTAGCCACTAAAAAGTTGCGTTGAGGATGCCAAAGTGATCCTTGAGGAAGGGTGCACTTTTCTAGATGGTTTTGGGGCTGAAATACTTTATCAACAAAAGCTCTAATTTGCATGTATGACAACAGTGACGTTTTTCATTTTATCTTGTGAAAGATTCTCTCTTCAACTTAGCTCTGATACCATGTTAAGGTTTAAGCTATTATTAGAGTTCTTTGAAATTCACTAGATAACAATAGCATAGATAGGATCACTGAGAAATACACAATCACAAGATACACATCATTTATCTCGGGAAACCCTCATGGGGGAGAAAATCCAACAAAACTTCCTTATTATAGATAGCCAATACAATGCCAAGAGATAACTCAAACAAATATAGAAATTTCTCTCCCAAGAATGCTCCTCTCTCTCTCTCTCTCTCTCTTCTCCAACCGCAGCTCTGAACTTGTCTCTGGATGAACAAGTGAGTGTGTGTCTAAGTGAGGCACTAGCCTCCTTATTTATACAATTATGTCATGTGTGGAGTTGTATTTTCAGTGGCAGGGATGACTTCTTCTTCTGGGTGGTTATAACCACCTTTAATATATATTCTGGGGTCGACTTCTTATTCTGCCTATTACAATTATGTTTTGACCAATTGACAAAAGGGGATTTGGTCATTTACAATACCCAACATGATCAAACATCAAAAGGGGATTGATCTAATGAATAATACATCAATAATAATTAGAATACTCTTTGCAGTTACATTATTTCAACATGTACTAGACCGAACATTGCACATGCAGTGGGAGTTTTGAGCAGGTATATGTCAAAACCAGGGAAGAAGAATTGGACAACAGTAAAAAGGGTTTTCAGGTATTTGCGTGGCACTGCTAGCTATGGATTATGCTACCAAGGAAGACCGAGATTGGACAGAGTGGTGGATATACTTGTCTTTGTGGATGCAGACTGGGCTGGAGATCTAGATCGTAGGAGATCTACAAGTGGGTATGTGTTTAACCTATTTGGAGGAGAAATAAGTTGGATGAGCAAAAGACAGGTTGTAGTGGCACTTTCAACTATAGAAGTTGAATACGTAGTAGCCACTCATGCAAGTAAGGAAGCAATATGGTTACAAATATTGTGTTCAGGTATTGGGTTGGTACAAAAAGATGTAAGGATATATTGTGATAGTCATAGTGCAATTTTTCAAGCGAAGAACCCGACTTATCATTCAAAGACAAAGCATATTGATATTCAATATCACTTTGTGAGAGACATGATTGAAGAAAATAAAGTATTGTTGATGAAGGTGGACACTTTGAAGAATGTTGCAGATTCATTAACAAAATCAGTGAGCACTGAGAATTTCTCTTGGTGTAGAGGATCCATGGGCATTGTTGCCCTGGATTGTTGACTATGTAACTCTGTAACCCCTTGAATGAAAAGAAAACAACAAGTGGGAGAATGCTGGGTATGTGTTATATTATTTGCATGAGTAGTAGTGTCTGCATTGCGCTGGGAATGCAAGGGGGTTTGAGGGAGGAGAAATCCCCCCATGCGGGGGTTTGGGGGAAACGCCCCCAAGAAATTTTTTTCTGCCTCGAGAAACATGTCACATATTTAGGTGGTTTTTCGGAACATGGTTTCTTTTCCGATGGTTTTCTATTTTTGGTTAAGGAATTAAGGTTGTTGACTAATCCAGGTCATTGGGTTAGGGTTTTGGATGCCGCTGGATCCTATATGTATATTGTATTATAAACAATGTAATACAATGAATGAATATAGAATATGTTGGTTTTCTCGGTTTGGGTTTCCAGGGGAAAAATCTCTGTGTAATGTTTGTATTTGCCATTGTATATTTTCTGTTCTTTTACTGAAAATTTGTTTGTAGTAAATATTGTACAAGGTTAAAATCTACAACTGTAAAGCACATTTTTAAATATCTTCATGGGATGCTAAATCATGGTTTGAGATATGCCTCAAACAGTGATGTACAACTGCATGGATTTCCTGATTCAGATTGGGCAGGGAGTGTATATGATAGAAATGGTAATTTTTAAAAATGTTTCAGTTTGGGCTCTGCTATGATATCATGGGGTAGCAGGAAACATAAGTATGTTTCACTCAGCACTGCAGAAGCAGGGTATTTTGCAACTTGTGATGCTTGCAAGGAAGCAATATGACTATGTAAGCTGATTTCTAGACTATTTGATCATGTGTTGGATTCGACCGTGATATATTGTGATAATCAGAGTTGTGTGAAGCTTTCATAGAACCTCGTCTTCCATAATAGGTCGAAGCACATTGAGATAAAGTATTTTTTTATTCATGATAAATTCCACAAGGGAGAAGTGTTTCTCCAGTACATCTCTATCAATGAGCAGACAATTGATATTTTGATGAATCTTTTGTCCAAGATAAAGTTTGCATACTTGAGGGACAAGTTGGGACTTGTGGAGATAACTCCCTTGGTTGAAAGGGAGGTGGTGACTTCCTCAGTTGGAAAGGAGTGCTGATATACGACATCATGGATAGTTAGTGTGTTGGTGGACAAACATTCCCCAGGTGGAGAATGGTCCAGGAAGAACATGTTGTTGATGGCCTGACATTCTCCCTGTGGAGAATAGTCCAGGTTGACAGATTGTTGATGTACCATGGATAACTATTCTCTTGGGGAATTTCCCAGAAAATTAGAATGGTCCAGGACAACTATTCTCCTTGGGATTTTCCTAGTCACGTAGAATGGTCCCTTTCCCTGAGTTCACAGTAGTGACCTGAGTGGAGATATTGGTACAAGACAAACATTTTTCGTGAGTTCATAGTAGTGGCCAAAGGGGGGAAAATGGTCTAGGACAATCATTCTTCTAGGATGTATGTCCGGATTAGAAGGATGGTCCCTATAGCCCATGCCATGGCTTTCAAAATCTGGGAGGACAATCATTCTTCTAGGACGTATGTCCGAATTATAAGAATTGTACTTGTAGCCCATGGCATGGATTTTCAGCATCTGTTGGGACAATCATTCTTCCTATGTCACATGCAGTGACCAAGATAGGAAGGATGGTCCCTATATCACTTTGTTGAGTGAGTGACTTATTTGAGACACTTTGTTGAGTGCGCTAAGTCCAACACATGACTTATTCAACATCATTCCCGATTACTCAGATGGAGTATGGCCTTGAGAGATGATGCATACGATGATATGATTTGATGCCAGGAGAGTGTTGTACTGCATGGTGATATCTTGTGTAGCTATTAGTTGATTGCAGTGGAGACTATGGGTCTTTGGACAATATCTATGTACTACTATGGTGGATGTGTTCCATTAGTAGTGACTGTGTGTCACTAGATAATAGTTGTGCGCTACTAGGAGTGGTTGTGTACCATTGGATAACAATTGTGTACTAGTATGGATCAAAATTATTGTGATCTATTGGATGGAATTATAATAACTATGTGCTACTACCTAATTTCCATGGAGATTACCAGTAGTGTTGAAGGTGTTTCCTAGGCTGGTGTGCCAACTAGTAGTGTTGGAGGATATTTCCAATGAGATGGATAGTGATGATGATGCTTGTGATTTGATCTGCGTGATCATAAGATAGCCTATGTGGATACGATGATGCTACATGTAGAATGGTATGAAATAATATGTGAGCCTTTCCCATACCATGTGAAATGGATGGATGTGTTTGAGACCATTACAATTAATACCTCCCTATCTAGGAGGGAGTGTTGATATTATGGTAGCTGCGGGAGGTATTAACCTCCATATGTAACCTTTGACTAGAATAGAATATTCTGGAACCAAGAGAAACCATAAACAGATATGTAGGAACCCTAGAATATAAGTTAGATCAGTAGAATAAATAATATTAAAGGATTACCTTCCAGGAAGAGAATTCGACCTAGATAGGTGACAAGAAGGACTATAAATAGAAGGCGTTTTAGCTCATTTGTACACTCACCTCACTCACACTCTCAAGTATAACACAAGTCTAGAGTTGCAACTGCAAGAAAGGAAGATAAATATTTTGGGGTGTTTCTTGGTCTCTCTCTCTAACACTATATAGCCTAAGATATGCACCCTACCCTATAATATCTCTTGGTGGTATTCTTGGTGATATTCTTGGTGGTATTATGATCTTCTTGGTGGTAGCCTAAGAAGTGAAAATGCAACTGTTCCAGTTGAGTATTGTCCTTGTCATGTGTGTTTTCTACAATTGGATAGTGTTTTCTCATTCCATCTCATGCTATTGCTACAACTAGGGTTTATATGTTGGTTATAGTATGTCTTTCTAGAATCATTCTATCTAGCAAAGATTAAGGTGCTCAAGGGTGGTTGCGTGCCTATGGTTGGGTGACAATAGTGATATTGTCTATGGTGAAATGAGCACATCAATATTTTAACATTAACATCATAAACACATAAAAGACACTTATCTTTGAATCAAATCACCGACTAGATGCAGACCTCAGACGTTCCTCCCAGCCATAGACTATGTCGTTCATGCACTCTCAACAAAAGGTCACCCCCAAGCCGGGGCTATGAATCCACTAGGGAAAAGGCTACCTAATCCAAACCAAAGTCTAACAGAAAACACAGTAAAGCATGGGCCTAGGTCTCAACTCCAACAAAAGTTCTCAGTTCACAACCTCTTGTTCCCCATAGCCTATCCCACCCCAAGAAGTGTACCCATTCTCTGCTCAACCGTGCTTTGATTGTCCCACTTCCCTTCCAGGGCTTCCACAATAGGCTGGCCAAGAAGTCTCAGATCCATGTAGCACTTGGAACACAAATATTCTCTAAGAGTTACCACACCCACTAGGCTAGCACGTAGGGAAACCTATTCCCAACAATTATCTCACCCAAAGAGAATTCTCCGTAGATTTGACAACCTGCTTCCTCATCCAAAACCACCGAGGATTTATTGGGAAACATAAACTCTCTAGCTTACCCTCTCCATCCAAGGTATGAATGATGGATGGATGATTCAGTGAATGATTGGAAAGAAATGAGAATTACACTAAATACCCAACAATATGTATTCATGTTCCTATCTTGACACTTGTTATATCTAGGAACTACCTTTGAATCCACTTGGTGTTTTGTTCCTTCACTTAGGAACTTAGGATAAAATTATAACATACGACTTATGACTTAAGACTAATCTTATTTTATTCCTTGGCTTGATCCCCATTGACTTAGCCCCTTTTCCCTCTCATGGATTCCTAACCCCCCATACTCTTTTGTTTGAATTGGTCTTAAGTAGTGATGCATTTTATTAATATAATCGAGTGTGATTACATATTACATTTTTAGGGTCACTGGCATTTCACCTCATAGGCTCCCTGGACTAAATCACATAGGGAATCTGGCCCCAAAACTTACATTCAAAGGAACTCCGGCCCAAATATCCTGGCTCACCAACCTATAAAGCATATGTACATTTACAACTTGGGGTTTGGCCTAGGGGTTTTACAAATTCCATATGGGGATTGGAACTAGACAAGGCTCATGGACCAGACAACTTCATAATCCACTTTTATCGGACCTACTGAAATCTCATCAAAATAGATCTCAAAAGAATGTTATAATATGTTGAAAATATATGAAAAATGGGAGGTAACACAAATTCAAACTTTCTATCCCTCATCCAAAAATAATCCAACCTCTCATATTTTTCTAGATTTTGGCCCATCTCACTTTGCAGTTCTTCATACAAGATTTTATCAAACAAGTTGAAAAAATACTCCATAAAATAATCTCAGAAAACCAAGGAGGATTCATGGAGGGAAGACAATGTTGATGTTTTGCTTATACAACTAGAAGTTACGGTTCTTATTTATTATTACAATCATTTAACACATTATATGCATAATTAAGATTACTAAAAGAGAGGAAATCACATAAACAATAGAGACACACAAATTATCCTCGAAAACCCTCAAGGGGAAGAAAACCCAAGAAAACCTTCCTCAATATAGATAGACCAAAAACCGAATAGAAGATCCTTCTCTACTCCTTCACTAGGAAAGAGTAGCACACCACTTAACCAAGAGATACCAAGAGATAGAGCAAAACCCTCCTTGATGTCATCCCCAATTGCAACAACTACTCCTCCAAGACTTGCACACTTTTTCCTCTTGTTGCAGATCACATGAGCGGGTGTTTCCAAATGAGGCATTGACCTCTCTTATAAATAGTGGTCTGGCTAGCCTATAATTAGGTTTGGGACGACCTGCCACTTTAACCTCTTAATTTACATTTAGTTTTCAAGGCACAATAGGGTTGACTTTTACTAAGGCACAATAGGGCCTAATTAAATATAATATAATAATATTATTCAACTCTCTCTCAGGTAGAATATTCTTCAAAGTTACAATATTTCAACAAACATGTTGTGGATAACACCATTCTAGTACAAGAAGTGATACACACAAACCAAGCCAACATGGATAATGGTATGATCATAAAAATAGATATGGAAAATTCATTTGATAGAGTTAAATGTCGTTTCTTTTTTATGTTCTCCACAAGTTTGGTTTCTATACATCTTTTATTCGGTGGGTGCCTTCTCTCATATGCACTTTCTAGATAACACCATTGATCAATGGTAGTCAAACATGATTTTTTAAAGGGATTAGAGGACTTAGACATGGCTTCCCCTTACCCACTCTATTATGGATCATAATCATTGAGTCTCTTGGTTGAAAACTGGATGCCAATAGAATATTCAATAATTTACGTGGCATTAAGATTGTTAGAGGAACAAAAAACATAAATCATTCATGATTTGTGAACGACACCATTATTTTGGGAGGAGCATCCACCATAATGGAAAAAAGATTAAAAATAATTATGGACATGTTCTTAAATTCATCAAGAGGCAAAATAAATAACAATAAATGACAAATCTATGGGTGGAACACTAGTCAACACACACTTCAAATAATTTCCAAGATTCTTTTGTTTCCTCATTGAGAAACATGGACCTCCTTTAAGTATTTAGGAATGCTAATATGCTTGTCAAACCCAACAACACTATCTTGGAAAAGTGTCTAGGGGAAAATCAAATTGAAATTCACACAATGGGGAGCATAGTGGTTAAACCCCGATGAATGAATGGTTCTTGTATAATCAATATTATCAGCCTTGCCCATTTTTCAGTACTCAACAATGTTAGCTCCAATGGGGTGATGCAAGAAGTGTCTCGTGAAATAAGGAAATTTTTGTGATAGGGGGTAAGACAAGCAAAACAAAATTTCACTTGGTAAATTGGAACATGGTTTGAGAAACCCAAGAGCATGGGCGGTTGGGAATAAGGGATCCTTCCATTATGAATCTGGTTTTGGGAGTGAAAATAATATGGATACATATATCTGGGAATTATGATTAGTGGAAGAGTGTATTGCATCAAAATTATTTCTCTATTGGAAGAATTTGATCCATTGATAGAATTATTGAGAAAATAAGAGGCTCATCAAAGTTGTTTCTAATTTGATCCGTGACAAATTAACATGGATTTTGGGTAGTGGAAAATCAATTTTTCTATGAATAGATAGTATCATGGACAATGAACTACTTGAAAAGCAAGATGCATTGACATGTTTGAAAAATTGGATAGATGGTCAAAATCTCAAATCATTGTTTGACATTTCTAAATGGTTCTAATCCTTAGGTCAATGAATGAATTGGTGCATTGGTGAACTACCAACACATCTTCTTCCATATGTCCAACTATTTTATGACGGATTCAAAATATGCACACCTAGGAATGTAGTAGTTACATATTGTAGAGGCCAGGGTTTGAAGGATTATAATGTCAAAAGAGGATATATATCCTTGCTCCAATCTTAATCTCTTCCTCGATGCTCAAATATTTGGAAACAAATTTGGCACTTGGATGGATTACATGAGGTTAAAATTTTATGCTCAACAATGGTGCATGGAAACATTCTTACAGGTGTGTTGAGTACACAACACAACCTTTTAAATTTTTTGTTTAATTTTAGGGTATCACTTTATTTTGACCATTCTATATCTTCTCTTTTTTCTTTCCATAGGATGCACATCTATTTTCTTTAAGTTTATTCTTTTTCTTTGTCATTTTCTTCTCATCTGAAATCTCAAGAAAACCTAAAAAATCCAATGTTTTTCTTACGAGATGAAAAGGAAAAAGAAAACGTGAAAAAAGAAGAAAATTGCAAAGTTTATCCAAAGTGTCAATGAACCCATCTGGGATCGGGCTGAAATAACAGGATAACAATTTACCAAAAATCCCAATGTCAATGTAAACCTTATGAAGAAGTCTCTATGAGATATGGGGCATCGAAAAAATTGATTGAGTGTTAGAATAAAGGTTTCATGGATTTTGTCGAACACCAATAACCATCGGGCATTTGTGAATATTGCATGAGTGTAAAAGTAAAAAGGTCAACATTTTCCATTTATGAAGATGAACCATTTAAAGATTAAGTTCACAACAAGTGTCGATAAAGTTCACAACAAGTGTCGATAGTACATCATGGCCATTCAATCATTAATCAAGATTGAATCTCAATGGCCAATCCTTCCACATGGACTTTTCCCACCTTGGACAGTCCATTTCATGACCCATACAAGTCCATGTCATCGAACATACAGGTCCACGTCATTTAATGTACTTAATCCTTGCTACCATGTACTTGGGCCATGCCATCTTCCATGCCATTATATGTATGATCGGTCTTCCATAGGTTTTACAAAAAAAAAACCAAACACATCATTGATCCAAGATTTTCTCCCAATGTAGATAATTGACAATTGAGGTTTCCTTTTATACTTGTACATATCAGATGGTGTTTCTCTTAGCTAATTCCAATGGAACCTTGAGTGAGGTTCAATCAAACACCGCACGACAAGTGACTAGCAAGAATATTCTCGTAATATACTTTCAGGGGTTCACTTAAAAATGAAAAAAAAAACACTATAACCCATACCTTCTCACCTGATGCCGATGAATACAACAAAGCACACCAAAGAAAGTTTTTCAAAAGTGTCGAAACGGTCACCCTGATGCATCAAACCAACCATTAATGGTTGACGGGATGTGCATGACCGCATTTAACAAAACAAGATTTATAAAACCCAATCATCATGATCAATATTTTATTCCTTTTTTATCATAATATCGTAAAAACCCATTCAAGTGGAAAAAACACTTAATTTTCTCAACAATAAAGTGATAAGCATCATCCCCTCTGTGACCTAAAAGCACTATGTGACTAGTTATTCTGTGTTGGCACCCAAGGTTTTTATGATTTTTCACGCATGCCATAAACCAATACTACGCCTGTGCCTAAGAAGATACACTGTGTGATGCTAGGAAGTATCAACATCAATGCACACCAAAGGAATACCACATGTGCCAACCCAATTTTGTACTGCCAACCCAAAAGAACACCACATGTAGACCAAATCTGAGAATATCTTTGGGAATATTTTGTAAATTATTTCTATAACAAACCAAATTATCATGGGAAAGGATATGGATGAGATGGAAAGTTAGTTAGGATTTCCATACTTAAGAAGATATACAGGGTATGGATGCAAACAGGTAAACATGTGGGACTTTTGTTCACTCAAGGGAGTGTAGTAGAGTAGACCGAGACATAGCAAGAGATAGTTTAGTATTGTAACAGAGAATAGAATGGAACAAAAAAGAGAGTTTCATGTCTAGTTTTGTCTAATCTTTTGCAAGAGTCTATAATAGAGAAAGAATTGTGTAGGAGTGAAAATAAGAGTCTAGAGCGCATGGTGCATATCTATGTTATGAATTTTGTATTTGAATGCATTTGAAGTTGATGAATGAATTGTGAAGTCGTTTCTCTCTGCTAATCTTTGTGTTAAGGTTTTATTGTATGCCTGTGTAATTTCTAGTGTATGGTAGTTGGTTTCTTAGCTATGAATGAATTAATTGATTTATATGTGAGAGATTTTCCTATATGTGTTTTTCCTTCACATCCGACACAAGACTAATGGTCTCTTTGATTCTCATGATGTCTTGGGTGAGACCTTCTTCGGTCCTCAACTGGAGATTGAATATGTTGCCGCATTGGGGTTTTGTTAGTAAATCTTGACGAACCCTGGGTATTTAACCCCCCAACAAGAGGAAGTAGAGTCAAAAAATGGTTCCATTGTCAGGACCTGAAGGTTTTGTTTTGCATGAAGAGACACCAATAAATTGACAATCAATGTCGAAATATGGAAGAAGAGGTATATCTATATATTTTCATGAATTTTTGTTTGTTGAGTTTCCTTGTTTGTTGTATGAATGGTTAAAGAGTAAGATAATGATTAACATTGCATTGAGAGACCAAGAACCATTGGTATGGGACCATACTACGGTTGATAGACTAAAATCTATGGATAATAAGAGGGCTTGAAAGATTTACTTCTGGTATGACCATGTTAAGGAAGGATACATCATTGAGTTTGCCATCAAATACAATGATTCTTTTAATGAGGCTTAAAGAAAATTGTTGGATGGTCCCAGAAAAAGATTGTTGGAAGAAATCCCCATTTGGATCGAGATGTTGTTGTTGGAGAAGGGACTAATGCACATGGATCCTGATACGATTATTGAGTAGATCCCCTCGCGTAGAGGGGGGGTGGAAATAAGGGGGGGAAAGAGAGACAGAACTAATATAAAAGATGAGGATATGAGGTGAGAAGATAATGGACCCAAAAACGTATAAGAGAGAAAGAAATGAGATATATACAATAAGAGTTGAGCTAAGGAGGAAAGATGAATAAAGGAGCGGAAATAGAATAGCAAGGGTTGAATGAATAGGGGTCAGACCCAAAATGAAGAGAAAGGAGATCGCACCAAGAGGATGCACATGAGACAATTCTATGCTAGATAGAAGTGTAGAAGGAGAGAGGTCATCAAAGAGACATGGTGTTAGGAGTAGGGTATCAAGTGACTATACCATGAATAGTGTGAGTAGGATCAAATAAGATGAATTTAGACCCTCTTGGTTTTTAATAGATGTAGTCACATTAGAGGAAGATGAGTCATAGAGTAGCGACGCCAACATGGTGAATGATGGTGATGGACCCCTCCGAGAAGGGGAACATGCTTTAGCTATTGTGAATGGGATTGCGTGGCTACAAATAGGAAGCTCTTTGGGATCCTTCATCGAGGATAATGAGAGAAGTTGGAGGAACGATCTCTTTGAACAACCACCCTTGTGAATTTGTAATCAAGAAGAAAGAAATGAAGAAAGTGCAGAAAGAGTAGAAGAAAGGAGAAGAGAAGATATGAGTGAAGAAGAGGTTTAAGTCAACAATAATTTACCAAGAATAGTTTTAGTATCATTATCCATATCACCAAAATCTAGTGGTCATTTGAGAGGAAAAAATACTAGATTGAGTATGGAAAACCAAAACACAATTTTGAGGTTACTCGTGTTCCATGGGATGGGAAAAGACGATGCAAAACAATGTTGGTTTACATGTGAAGCTATATGGTCTATGAAGAGAATCATAGACACATTGTATAAGATAGTGCAACTGGAGACCAACTTTAGGGGAAAATATTTGAAGTGGTATATGAAGTACAAGGCGACTATGTCGGTGGGGCAGACTAGGTCCTAGACAGATAATAAGAGAGATCTGCTTAGAAAATTCTAAAAGCCTAAGTTAGAATCACAATGTATCACTGAGATCAAATATATCAAGCATTAGACTGGAGAAACCATATGGAACTATGACCCGCGGTTCAAGATATTCTTGAATAGACTAACATTTAAGATCCAAGACGTCCAACATAAAGAGTGGTTTATTGCAGGACTTCTACCCCACATTAGCATCCCACTCACTCAACAAAAGGTGACAACTTAGGCATAGGTTGTGGATATTCCAATGCACCTAGAATCTACACCAGGAGGTGATTATACATCAACAAGGCTAGCACACGTGCAATCTCAACTCGTAAATATCATAATGCAATTACAATATATGGCTAAGAATGAGGTGGTGTGCAAGCATGTATGGTGTACAATGTGTTGCATGAAAGGTCACCACATGAACAGATGTACTACACTGGGAAGCTACATGATGACGGTTGCATTGAATCCATTTCCAAAAGGACCTTAGACCAAGTGGTGTAAGAATTGTAGAAAATGAGGACATATACCTCCCCAGTTCTTGACACTATAGGAATATCAAAAGAATACACATACTCCATTTTGTGAGTTATACAAATCCATGGGGCATGATGTGAACAACTACTAGTCACTTCGATTGATGTAGAAACACACTTCATATGCTTTCTAAGTCTAGGAAGAAAAAAAAGGTGGGGAGTTTGGAGGTGCGTATAAAGGAGGATATAAAGGAGGTCTGAGAGGAGTATATGGACAAGGACGAGGAATATGATACAGTGGTGGAGGAAGACAACTTATTTTCTTTAATTGTGGAAAATGGGATCATGTGTCATGATTCTGTACTAAGTTGCACACTCTCTATGGGTACTACTATCACAATACTAAGCATGTCACAAAAGATTGCCGAGATTTGTTGGAAAAGTGGGAAGAAATTAAAGTGCATTGCAATATGGTCACTACAAATCTGCATGGATATCAGAAGCCAGAAGAAGAATTTGATGTGTAGGTGGTGACCCGAGGAGGAATTTTGGGTCAGAACATCGAAGTGAATATCAAAAAAGTTGCATAGACACCTCCCAAGCTTGATGCCATGAAAAAAAAAAAAATCTCCCACGACACACAGAGGGCTCTAGAAAAGGACAGAGTGCACAAAGAGTTACACTACATGATGCAGATATCACTGTAGGAAGCTTAGGTGCATGAATATGTACAATGCATGACACAAATATCATTAGAGGAGGCTTGTGTCTGTGAAGAACTACATCACACAAAAAAAATATCATTAGAGGAAGCTCATGTGCATGAGGATATACAACGGGCAACATGAAGGTCATTGGAAGATGCCTACAAACATGAAGAAGTGCAATGGGCCGACCAAAAGGAAAGAAAGGAGGAATGTGTGCATGAAGAGATGTGATGTATAGGTACATCATGAGAATAAATGTAAAGTAATTCTTGTCTCGAGGAGAAAATAAAGGATCAAGTAAGTGACTTCTTGAATTGTTTCTTGAAAATGTTAAGTGATCCCGAGGCTACAAGGAAGTTAACCCATATGTTGACAAGATGTATGGGGGAAGAAGAAACCACCACAACTATATCTTCCCCGCTGCTAGAAAGGGATGTGTGCCAAGTGTGAAAACATAAGCGCACATGAAGAGAGTTCAATATGACAATTGAACTGAGAAGCTATGATATGGATGATGTCATGTTGGATCTAGGCTCTAATGTGAACATCTTACTAAAGAAATGTAAGGAGTTGATGGGAAAATATACCAACTAGGTTTGGTCCCCCATTCAAATCAGGCTGGCTAACCAATAGTTAATATATCCCATCGGCCAGTTGGAGCAAGTGGAGGTGAACATTGAAGGGGTGAGGACCAAATTAAACTTTGAGGTGATTGAGATAATGGATGACCCAGATCCCTACCATACTCTACTTGGAATTCACTAGGAATTTGACAATAATGCAATTTTAAACTTGAAGAAACAATATATATCCTTTGAAATATATACCTTGTGCGTCATTGCACCATTAGATCAAAATGAGGGAGATATATATAATGATATCATGAATGAGGATGCATAGAGTTCAATCATTGATAATATCTACAATATTACAGGGTACATGGAAGACTTTATCAACCCCACAACTGATGGTGAGTTGAGTTGGAGAAGTATGTGCTCATACAACATATATTTGGAGGATGTTATGGATAGATGATAGAACAAGTTGTATGAAGTTTCTACAAGGAGATGTGCGCGAATAACCAAAAAAACACATGAGATTGGAATAGGACTCTAAAACCTACATCATTTTGATGGAATAGAATCAGTGGATACATTCCTTGAATAAATGCAGAAGATTCCCATGCTCCAAAGAATGTAGGCCCTCGACATAGTATTGGAAGGAATACTTGTGCAATGGTGGGAAGCACACCATGAACACCTTCACGAATGGACACAAGTGGTGGATTCAATCAAGGAAATATTTAGACCTATAGTAAATCCCCAGGAACTTATGTTTTATTGTGAAAAGTGTTGGATAGCTAAGAAAAGTTTGATTACCAAAGGGATCCATCAGAATTCCAAATGCACCATGCCAAAAAGTATCCCCATCCATCAAGTGCCTTTGATTAGGATTGCACCAATAGATGGGCAGTGTAGTATAGAGTTTGAACCAACCCAAGGGTTGGGTAGTCAACAAACTAACTTGGTCCCAACCATAAGAACCGACGACCCTCCATGGCAAGGGCCGAGGAACAAGATTAGAGAAAAGAAGCATTGTGGCCTACCAGGGTCAAATGCAATAGGATGACGTTCCCAGAATGGAGCAAGGGGGCACAATGGACATGCATTACTCTCCAATAGGATAGGACTTAAGGCATAGGTAGAGTATTCATTGTCAAATCATTAAATAGGCAACATAGACAACTCATTGTAATAAGGTGAGTGATCCAAATTGGATCATTATATTAATTGTCATCTGTCTTGATGTTTTCAGAGTGAAAAAAAAATGGAGGAATCAACTTGCAGGTTCATTTTAATGGCAGGTCCTAGTTTGGAAAATTGGGTTTTGAAACATTTTGGAGCCATTTTGAGGCATCAAACGACATTTTTTAGGGCCAAAAATTCCACAGAAGCATCTTAGACCCATTGACTTTATTCTATGCATTGAGACCTTTCCAAACGATGCAAAAATTATGTCAATTGAAGCTCGTATGGAAAATTTATGCCTCCCAAAATTTTACCTATCGTGTTGACAACCATGGTACGAGAAGATTCCATGTCAACCCCCATTACCCATGCATATGGGGCTAGCCACATGAGGAATTTCAAGAATATTCTAGAAGGTCCAAAAGATTATCATAATTGATGGTTGAGGAAGTCAAAACCCTAACCCTAGACGACTATCGGGCTATGTTAAATACCAAACCAAATAGAGGAGAAGGGGTTTCATTCTATGTTGTTGTATTTTGTTTCATAGCAGAGAAAAAGAACTGAGAGTGGGAAAATTAGAGAGCATAACAGAGTGTTGATTAAGGTTGGTTGTCATTGATGTCAACCCTTGAAGAAAGCCTCGTAGCATAAAGGTTTAAGTAATGGACCCAATATTGTTTGATGTAAATATGACTCATTATTGTTTTTTCATAGTTGATAATAAGTAAATATGGATGAACTCCAAAGTGGCCCCCTTATGGTGAAATCCCTCACGGGAAGACACTTTGTAGAGTAAGAGAACCCATGCTTAATTGTAGAATAATGAGATGAATGAAAGTGAATTTATCAGGGAAAATATCCTAGATGGATAGTGTCTGTCATGTCATTTCCAGTGGTATGTGGAACGTCACATAATTCGTCACGATTAGAGAGTTATGGCCATGAGAAGTAGGAGACCCCAGGTTTAGGTAATGGACCCAAGTTTGTTTGATGGGTAACGGTATGATTTATGATATATTTTTAGATAATACTATTCTATATGGATATTACATGTCATACCATTTATGGTGGTATGTAGAACATCACATAACTCCTCATGGTTTGAGATTTATGGCCTTACGAAGTTGGAGGACCCTCATATGTCATCTAGAAGCCCCAAAAGGTCAAAGTAGTCAAAGTGGTTTAAGAGATTTTAA
>SNQJ01S0033778.1:161297-188944 GCA_010110895.2 Picea sitchensis
GGATAGAAAATACACACAAAGTGAGATAGGAGATCTCAATGAATTGGGTGGAGAAGGACTTTCGTTCAATTTTGTAGGCTAGGGTTAGAGGAAAGAAGGAAAGGGGAAACAAGGGAGATAACAATCAAACAACAAGGTCAAAGGACTGATCTTGAGGTTTGTAGGACTTGGATATTTGTCAATTTTTATTCCTTAGGAGAACCATTATCCTAGGAAGGGAGCCCATGATTTTTATAAAATCAACTAGAGGTAGAAGCACAGGAGTTATTCAATAGTTTGAGGGAGGAATCAGGGACCCATGTGGAGCTTGGGGATGATTCCAAGTATGAAATGAAGGGGAAGGAAACTATCATGTTCTAACTTGATTCAAAAGATTCATTAAAGGCCCAAGATGTGCTTTATGTACCAGAAATAAAGAACAACTTGCTCTCGGTTTCAGTTTTTGAGGACATGGGTTTTGTAGTTACTTTTTAAAGAGGGAAAGTACTCATATGTTCATAGGGAGATAGACTTGACACAAAATGAGCATTGGTTTCAGAGAGGGTAGGTTATATAGGTTGCAGGGCCATCCTGTAAGAGGATCTAAGGGAATATTGGATCATGGATCAATGTATATGAAAAAGGACGAGAAGCAGGAGGCTTCGAAGGGTGAACCATTGAAGGATGAACAAAGTTCACAGACTTCCAGTGTGGGGAGTAAACCTTCAGATGGGAAGAGGGAGTTATCCCCTTCCAGTTATTTCAAGAGACTAAGTTGGTATGAGATGAAATTGATGGATGCTCAAGAGCAAGAAGCTTCTAGGAGCACATTGAGGGAGAGAAAACCTTTGACAAAGTTTTCAAACTTCGTGGCATTGATATGTAGTGTCATTGATTCCGAGACTTCTAGTACTCAGGGAGCATTTGACCAATAGGGTTGGAGGAATGCCAATATGTAGGATGATGTGTGTGACATTGTACCAGAGTCAGAGGTAGAACCAGTTCCAGGTGGCTCTTTGGGAAATACCTTCCTCACTGAGATGGAGTGTTGATGTTAGTGGTAGCATCAGACATGTATTTTTGCATAGTTCTATGTGTCTAGATGTGTGGAAATCGTCCAAATCCTTCTACTCTTGAATTTACTTTAGTTAAATTAATTATTAAAGTAAATTTATTTTATTAATTAATTATGTAATTAGTTGATTGAGTTATTTAAGAAACATGCTAAAAGTAATTAGCTTGCAACAAGTAATCTAAATCTCAAGTGAGTGTGAGAAGTAATCTCAACCATAGATCACTTTGGAGATAAGAAATAGATTATAACTCATGATTATAAAATCAAGGCTAGGAGAAGGAGGAAGATACATTCACACAGATAGAAAAGGAGGACCTTTGCTAGTGTGGAGTCTCCAAGGTCACACTCATGAGTAGAGAAGGACCTTTACTTGAGTGCTTGGATCACGAAGGATAATGATTCTAGAGGACGAAGGATTACACTTGTGTGAGATACATTTGTGAGAGACTTATGTTAAGGGATTCGACACAGTTGAGACTTCACGAGGAAGTCACTTGGTGATATTCCAAGATCAATATATTTGGTGAGATGCCAAGATCAAGGCTCAGATCAAGAAGGATTTTGATTCAAGGAGGTCTTAATATGTGGAGAAGAACTTCCATATAGAAATCGTGTCAAGTGTTGATGCAGAGAGGGTTGGATCATGAAGGAATAGAATTCAAGATCTTGGATAGTTGGAGAAGGACTTCCATCTAGAGGTCATACAAGTCAAGGAGGAGAGAGAGAAAAATCAGTTGTAAGTGGGTTTCAAAGGACAAAAGCCACACGAAAGAGTTGGATTGTACAGAGTTTGGCATATGAACTTTACTTACACATTCGTGGGTCATAGTGGAGACAGTTGTGGATGTCTACAGGTCATAGAAGGACAAGTCACATATGCCTTGGAAAATGTGCCAGAATAGGTCATACAGTTGCATAGGAGTTTCTAGGTTTGTCTATAGTGTATACTTCTCTTAGTGAGACATTATCCATTTTACAAGAGCCCTAATTTGACCATAATAAAAGAATCATTGGACCAGTTTTCCCTCCATGGTTTTTCCTATGGGTTTACCCGAAAACATTGGTGTTTATATGTGCTTGATTTGGTTTCCTTGTTTATGCTTCCAAATCATGTCATAGAGTTGAATATTTCAGTAGTGTGTTTTTTTTGTGAGTTGTTAATCTGATTGCAGTAAGTAAATCACTAGATAACAAAGTAACTAGGTGTTGGAGTAGGAATTTCAACAGAAGAATGGGATGTTACTCTTAAACCTACCCCCGAGGATGAGCAAGAGCAACTCAAAACTTAGACCATGAGGAACTAGGAGAGGAAAATAACAACAAGAAGAACACTACATAAATACAAGGCATCAGTGCACACACAAAAATAAGAAAGAACATCACAAACAAAGGCCAAGTGATATAGGGTTAGGGAATGCACATATAGATGGATCCCAAGGCCAACCAAGACAGGGTGCCCAAGCAACAAAATACCCAAGCTCCACCAAGGCCAACCCCAATCAACCTCTGTTCCAGCTTAGAGCTCAAATATTAAGCACACATAATGGAGATCTAACCTACACCCATTACGAAGGATGTCCCTGTGTTGTTTGTACTGCAAACTGTGGTGCTTGATCAAATTAGTAGCAAGAGAAGACGAATGAGAAAAATCAAAGGGTCGAATACCAACATCTCAACGTAGGTAGTCGAACATAATTTCACAACCCTCACGAACCTGGTCTAGGACATCTGGGGACAAATTATCCTACAATAGTTAATACATACAAAGGCTGCAAGAAAACTTGATAACCTCTGTCAACAATTGGTCATTTCTTCGCCACCCGATAACCCCCCTCAAGCACAAAAAATAACCAAAGAAAGTGATAGTAGCAAAATATGTGTATTGTGGTTCAATCCATTAGCTACTATTTCTTTTGACTTGGCCAATGTTGAGCTCTAATTGGCACATGTGCCTACACAATACCTGCAGACTTACATGACTGCAATCACGATGGAGCTAGGAGATAGACACCGGGCACTCAACTAGTCACATGAATGGCTACAAAGACAACATAATATAGAACTCGCTACGCATAGAGACACTCAGGTTAAACATTAGTAGGAAATGTTGGCTCACTAAGAGGTTGATATTTCCTAGCAAGACCTTAAAGCACTTCATGCCGCGAAAGTCACTACATACACTCTGAGAGTAAATTCCAACATGAAATGACGCTCAGTGCCCACAAGGAAGTCATTAGTGTACTCGATGAAGTATACGCGCATTTTCCCATGACAAAGGTAGATATTTTGGATTCACCTACACCTTGTAAGCTTTGCGTGGTCTAGGAGTGAGTCCAGTTCTTGGAGGCACAAAATATTGAGCTCTGTGAAAAGATCAAGTGACNACTCGATGAAGTATACGCGCATTTTCCCATGACAAAGGTAGATATTTTGGATTCACCTACACCTTGTAAGCTTTGCGTGGTCTAGGAGTGAGTCCAGTTCTTGGAGGCACAAAATATTGAGCTCTGTGAAAAGATCAAGTGACCTACCCTAGAAAACCATGAGTTGCAACATGAGATAGTAGAGGAAAAAGAATTATTGAAAAAGGGCCAAGCACACATCAACAACTTCACGAGACTCATTGAGTACAGTTTCATACTCTTGAATCACCTGTAGAATCCACCAAAATCCCATGCCATTGACGAAGAAAATCGAACCATGGAAGCATAGGTCTCCCCAATAGTAGAAATAATTGTTCTCCTTATCTCCAGGTGAACGACAAGCAGTAATGACAATGATTGATAGAAAAAATTTGAGAAATTAGAACATACCACACTGAACAACAAACCCTTGTTGCCATTACATTATATGTGGTTGAAAAATCCCAGACGTATTACAATCAACTGGAAATGGTATAGACGATGATGGCCTTAATGCTAACACAAATGGATAAGATCAATCTTCAGTCTCCAATGGTTATAGTGACTGATGTAGACTAGTTTTATAGCTCACGCAAAGATAGCGAGACACTTTTGACAATGTTGATGGTCACTTTCAACAATTCATCCAAGAACTCCTGACAACAGTGTCGTCAACCTCCTTTGTTAAGGCATAAATAGTGTCATTGGTCAAGGATGAGCCAACTAATAGTGTTGCAGGCTTGTTAGCACCCAAGGTTTCGACGAATTCACTCACACACCTCAAACCAATATTGCATGTGTGCCCAAGAATATACAAAAAAAGGAATCAAGAAGGATCAACATCAGTGCTAGCCAAAGGAATACCACATGTACCAACCCAATTTTGTACTGCGCGCAAGGAATCAAGAAGAAGACTGCATTTAGACCAAACCTAAGTGTATCTTCAAGAATATTTTTTAAATGATTTCTATAACAACCTGAATGATCATGGGAAAGGATATGGATGAGTTGGTAAGTTAGTTAGGATTTCCATGCTCCAGGAAAGATATGGAGGATGCATGCATTCATGTAAAGCATTCAAGATTTATGTTCACTCAAGAGAGTCGAGTAGAGTAGAGTGGGATAGAGTAAGAGAGCCTTCAATATTGTAATAGAGAGTATACTGAAACAAAAGAGAGAGTTCCATGTCTAGTTTTTTCTAAGTTTTTGCATGACTCTGAGATAGATAAATAACCATGTAGGAGTGAAAAGAAGATTCTAGAGCGCATGGCGCAGATCTTTGTTATGACTTTTGTATTTTAATGCATTTGAAGTTAATGAATGAATTCAGAAGTCCTTTCTCTCTGGTAATATATGTGTTATGGTTTTATTGCATGTATGTGTACTTTATAATGTATGGTAGTTGGTTGCTTATATATGAATGAGTTAATGGATTTATACCTAAGAAGTTTTCCTATATATGTTGTCCCTTCGCATCTAACACAAGGCTATTGGTCTTCATGATTCTTGTGGTGTCTCAGGTGAGACCTTCTTCGGTCCTCGACTAGAGATTGAATATGCCAGTATCTTGGTGTTTTGTTGGTAAATTTTGATGAAACTTGGGTGTTTAACCCCCTAACTAGAGGAACTACAACCAACATTCTCCATAACAAGTAAAGTTTCATTTCCTATCTTATTTACGATAAGTATAATCAATTATGGTGGTAATGGTGCCAAATATTCGTAGTGTCTGGTAAAATTTACAACTTTCCCCTTCTCCTTGGCTTGATCAATTCTTGGGTAACAAGTACCAATTCATTTTTTGTTGGCGCATGCCTATTTTGGGAGGAAAGTCTATTTTTGGTGCAGGCCTATTTTGGGGAAAAGAAGCCTATTTTTGGAGCACATGCAAGAGGGAGCGGAAAAGATACATGCAGAAGATGACGAAAAAGCAACAAGAAACAAAAAGAAGAAAAAATAGCATGCATAAAAAGAAGGAAACACAGCATGGCGCACTGCAGATAGACTTAGCCATGTTAGGGTTAGGGTTTTGGACATGAATGTAATGGCTACAAGATATTAGAATGGTATAAATAAATACCTAGGAAGTCTAGGTGGGGTTTGATCAGTTGTTGTTCTTGTCAAAGTTGTTGAGTAGTTCATTATATGTGGTCAATTAGTAAAGAAGAGATATTGGATCTGAATAAGGTAGCTTTTGAGGGTTAGGTCACATGTTGTGGAGTCAGGTGTGGTCTACCCTACCTCATAGAGGGTACTTACCCTCCTTTTTTATTGTAATCCTGAAGAATATAATGTGCGCAGCATAGATTTTGCAGAAGAATGAATAAAAGAGTAGAAGAGACAGATCTTTGTGGACGTAGCCCCAGGGGGGGTGAACCATGGTAAATCTAGTGTGATAGTATGGTTGAATGGTTATTTTGATGTTATGTTATGAATAAGTTATAGAATGAATGTTTATCTAGATAATCATAGTATGCATGCATAGTTAGATGAATGAATGAACACTAGCTTAGATGAATGAATAATAACATTGATTCATGAGGAAAAAGATCAACATATAGTCCAAATCCATTCCTATATTGCAAACACATGAGTATTGTAGTCCCCCATAAAGCTATTTTTGGTGAGATTGTGTTGGGCACTCTGTGCGTAGCATTTCCTTCTAGTTTAACAGGAGGGGCGATAGTTTAAGGGTGTTGTTGGAAATCTTTTGAGATCAAAACCTAGGTCAGCCCAAGCATCCAAGAAATGGTTATGTTTTCGACTGGAACTACACAGGATTGAGTGGAAGGGGTCTATTGAAGAAAAAAACAGAGAATGAAAGCATATAAGGGAATGTTTAGGCCATGGAATTGAACAAAGGTGGATATTGAGAGATGGTTAAGGACAAAGGAACTCAATTTTGTGTAGAAGGACATCATAAACCCTAAATTTACACCACTCCAATATCTTGACAAATATGTGTTTAGCGACTTGCATGAAGTATTTTTCTGCGAATTCCCACATTTGTTGTAGGAGTGGTTATTGAGGTTGAAGGAAACCCATCCTACAAATCGAATCAGACAACTAGAGTGGAATCTAGCAGAGATCGCGTAGTTACAACAAGTCAATAATAAATTTACACGCGTAGTAGATTTTTGGTTAGAGAGTATTATTGTAGGGTTTATCACTGAATTTTCAATTGATACCGCGAAGTCATACACTGCGACAGGGAAATATTTTATGAAGGGACCCAAAGGTAGGTCCATCATATCACTTTATACTTCTATCAATATTTTGTTGTATGACAAAGGTATGATGACCATGGAATCAGACAACTAAACTTGCCTGCGTGCATTGGGGAAGGGGGGAAGCACTGACAAGAGTTAGATATATGGATAGGGAGATGGATAAGGGGAAGAAGGAGGAGGCCATGGACCCAATCATGATGGATGAGGACCAAACCAAGCAGATAATGGAAAAATATGGAAAGATACGCAGCAATAGACCTTACCAATATAAGATGAATAAGAAAAAGAGGGCCATAGCCGATAGAGAGGGATTGATGAGCGATGAAGGAGAGGTAGAGGATCTTTGGTATATGGAGAAGATTGAGTAAATCCTGCGTGCAACATATGAAAGGAAAACAAGAGGTCTAGGGTCAAGAACAGAAGGCATAACTCCAGTCTAGATCATAGTCACTGTGGAACCTACAACCCCATGTGTGATTAATACACTTGAAGGAACACTAGTTTTTAGACAACCCATTTTTAGTAGAAGACAACCAACTAGAGGTACAAGTTCATGAATTAACAATCAATTATCTACACTATGCAGAGGTAGTAGTTCAACACAATGCAAAATGACATGAGTAGATTCCACTATCACATTACCAGAATTTCAGGGTGAGGCATCAAAGGACCTTGAAAAACATTTATTTATTTGTGAAAAGATCCAGGAATCAAAGAAGGTCACAGACGAGGATACTAAATTCATGCAGTTAGCTATAACACTCAAAGGCCATGCACTAGATTGGTACATGATCCTTGATGTAAATAGTCCACAAGGAGCACAGGAGACTGTCACAGAGGTGAAAAAGCTACTAATAAATGAATTTCAGAAGCCAAGCTCAGAAGACTAGTACATGAACGAAATGATCGAGATTAGGAAGAAACCATGTGAGTCTGTCTGGAAGATTGATCAAAGGTTCAAACATCTGAAAGGTAAGTTGAAGTATTCCATTATTGACATGCAACATAGGTAGTTATTTGTGAAATAACTATTACCACACTCTAAGTATCCTTTCATACAACAAATTTCAAAACTCAGTCATAGGCCCTACAAGCATCCCTACAGCTGGAAGAAAACCAATATGAACAGACAGATCTAGCAATAGAAGATTTGAAATAGGATCTGAAGAATCTGACATTTCAGTTGAACCAAAATAATGGGAAAGAGAAGAGAGTTGTTGTTTGGTGTATGTTATGCAGGACAAAAGGACACCATAAGAATGAATGTCCAACCTTTGTGCAGTACTTGGCAGTAGGGATGCTAAACCCCTTGCAAATAGGAGGACCATGGTGTGAGATTTGTAAGACACACATGCATGATCCATATCATTATCCAATGATGCAAAAGTATAAGACAATGCCAAAAAGTTATTACTGCAATTTTTGCAAATCAGTGGGTCATGTTGACAAGGACTGTAGAGCACTGGAATTGATGAGAGAAATAACTTTAGACACCTACATGGTGCAAGCATAAATTATGATAGGCCAAGATACACTGTAGTTCAACAATGCACAACCACAATTCAATCTTGTGCAGATGCAGTACAACAATGTGCAACCACAATATACTCCCACACAATATAACTAGATACCCCAATACAATGCACCACAAGGAGATAGAGGTGGATTCAGTGGTGGAGGTTGAGGCAGAGGGCCAGTAGTATTCTAAAATTGTCAACAACTAGAACATTATGCAAGATTTTTTCCACTTCCACCTGTGACATGTATGTATTGTCACACAACAAACCATGACATAGAAGACTGCCCAACACTATTGGGTAAAATACATGAAAAAAGGAACCAGAACAATCAAAATTTCGAGTGGATTTCCGCAAAATCCAAGGATGATGGGAAAAACATCAACATAGTTACTCGAGGAGGAGCCAAGATGAGATTTGATGCATAAAAAATGGATCAAACTCAACACTAGTGGGTAAATAAGAACATTGAACCACATAATAATTTTGATGGGAAAAAATAAGAGACATTTAAGCAAGCCAGACAAGAAATTTTGAAAGAGAACATTGCATCTACATCAATTGTGCAGCAAAATCAGGATCCACCAATGCACGAGATTCCATCTTTAATGGATCACTCCAGCAAAGGACAACCCTTAGATCAAGTAAGTAACATAAAGACTTTTTTGCAATCTTGTGTTAATTTATTGAATGATCCATCATCCTTTAAGGTCTTACAAAATTTGSTAGAAAGATGCAACACAAAAATAGAAGGGAAGTTAGAACAAAAAATAATTAATCATCTCCATGTGAGAAGAAGAATAAGTAGGGAATTCAGGTTAAATGCAAACATTAGGGATTTCAATATGAGAGATATCATACTTGATTTAGKCTCTGAAGTGAATATATTACCTAAGAAGACATGGAAGTGTATGGGAGAAACCACGTTAGGATATTCACCTATCTAGTTGAAATTGGAAAATCAACATAGTGTGTTACCAATTGGAAGACTTAAAGGTGTGACAATATACTTGGATGGAGTGTGCATTGTTGCATATTTGAAAGTTATAGAAATAGTGGATGGCACAACACCCTACCCAACATTACTAGGACTGGATTGGGCATTTGATAACTAGGTTGTGATTAACTTGAAGACACAGAAAATGACTTTTGAATCAGGCGAGTACCAAGTAATTTCTCCACTAGACCCCTCAAAAGGAGAAAGGTTTGTAGAGGCGATAGGTTTGGACTTGGAAGAAATCAATCAATTATATAGTAATACCATGCGAGAAGAAGATTATGTCAACCAAACTGTAGATGGGGTACTCAACTAGAGAAGCATTACATCATGTGCCTCAGACTCAGACACAATTTTGGAGAACTGGAAACAAAGACTACATGAAGTATCCACAAGGAGGTGCACAATAACAGACTGTGCAGTAAAGTGGGTTGGTACAGAGATAAGGGTACCTCCCACTTTTCATGGTTTGAATGGCTTAGAAGAATTTCTGAAAAATTATGAGGAAATTTTTTTAGAGAATCAGAGGTTGTTAGCCCTGGATATTGCACTCAAGGAAACACCTGCAAGATGGTGGGGCACACATAAGGAAACAATTCAAGACTGGTATTAGTGTAAAAGGTTACTGCACATTAGATTTTTCATAGAATAGGGGAGAAATACATTGCAGAAGTATGAGAGGCGAGGAAAGTCGATTGAGCACATAGAGAAATGTAGAACACAATGGAGGTTGACACCACCAGAAGAATGGCCTCATTACTTTATTCATACATTGGAAGGGATATCATGGAATTGGTACATAGACCAGGAGATGCGCAGAGGAACTACAAAATGGACAACATTACAACATAATTTTTTGGTGACTTTCTTATTTGAGCATGAGAACCCCAATATTGATTTAGCCCTTAAGCTCTTGCAAGGAATGACATTTTTTGAGGAACCTGAGGTGGAAATTATAAAAAAATATCAACAACAGAACAAGCATAAAGTTAAGGACTTACTCTCATGTTATCATGTTGCAGAGGAAGCACCAATGAAGATGATATGTGAAACATTCAAAGAGAAGAGATTGAAGGTGAGAGAGAGGTGGAAGTCTCGTCTATGGATTCAGAGGTATTTTTTGCACCAATTAAGGTCAATAAAGTCAACATTGGGACAGAAGAAAACCTTAAAATGACAATCATTAGAGACTAATGGGATGAGCAGAAACTAGAAAGGATAATAGAATTATTGCATGAATACAATGACTTGTTTCCAACAACCTTTACAGAGATGAAAGGAATAACAGGTGAGTTGGGTGAGATGAAGATACCTGTAAAACTAGATGCTAGACTCGTTAGACAAAAATTGAAAGTAGAACTTGAAAGAATGCTAGAAGAAGGTATGATAGAGCCAGTAGAAGATATTGAATGGATCAGTACCATGGTAGTCCAAGAAAAGAAACAAGGGGGAATAAKAATTTGTGTAGATCTAAGGAAATTGAATGATTCTTGCTTATATGATCCTTTCTCTACCCCTTTCATAGACTAGGTCTTGGAGAATGTGGGAGACCAAGAAGCATACTCATTCATAGATGGATTCTCGGRTTATAATTAGATAAAAATAGCTCTTGAGGATAGGCATAAGACTACATTTGCTATAGAATGGGGATCCTATCAATATACAATTATTCCCTTTGGACTGAAGAATGCACCAACCATATTTTCAAGGGTGGTCATGGTTGCTTTTAAAGAGTTCATACATCAATTATTAGAAGTTTATTTGGATGAATGGAATAATTTTAGTCTTTTGAAAGATCATGTAGAAGTCTTACAACTAATGTTGGAAAGATACATGCAATGTCATATCTCATTAAACATCAAGAAATGAATCTTCGACACACCTTTTAGGATATTGTTAGGACATGTGGTATGCAAACAAGGGTTACTAGTTGACCTTGCTAAGATTTCTATAATTGTGACTTACTACCACCAAAGTTAGTGTGTCAATTAAGAGCCACACTTGGAAATACATGGTACTACATGAAGTTTATCAAAGGTTATTCCTAGATTACCGCGTCGATGGAAAATCTATTGAATAAGGACACAAAATTTCAGTGGAACGAGGATTGTTAGCAAGGATTGTATACTTTAAAGGAGAAGATGGTGACAACACTTATTTTAGTGTTTCCAGATTGGGAAAAGACATTTCATGTGCATGTAGATGCATCGGTAGCAACACTTGGAGCAATTATGGTGCAGCTAGGAGCATGTGACTTAGATCATCCTATAGCCTTTACAAGTAGGAAGTTATCTAAGCCAAAGAAAAAATTCAAAACAACAGAAGTAGAAGGCCTAGCCATGGTATATGCACTACAGAAATTTAGACATTACTTATTGGGAAAGCACTTTAAAATGTTCACAGATCATTATGCCCTCAAATATCTATTCAACAAGATAGTGTTGGTGGGGAGGATCTATAGATGGTTTTTATGGTTCCAGGAATTTGATTTTGAAGTAATAGTCAAACCAGGGAAGCTAAATGAAGGACCAAATCACTTGTGAAGGACAACCAATGGAGAATAGCTTAATAACTTAAAAGACAACTTCCCTGATGCACAGTTATTTTCAGTGCAGATAGCTAATGAGTAATTTGCTGATATAATTGAATTCTTGAGTACAGGAGTTGTGCTAAAGGAGTTTAGTATCGCGCAGAAGAAAAATCTAGTATTCAAAGATGCAGACTATCAACTAATTGCAGGTCATTTATACAATCTGGGTGTAGATAATATTTTGAGAATGTGTGTGATGGAACATGAATGACCCATGGTTCTAGAAGAAGCTCATGCAGGTATAGATGGAGGACACTATGCAGGAAACACTACCACACAGAAAGTATTGTGTGCAATTTTATGGTGGAGAACAATTTATAAAGGTTCAAAAGAATATTGCTAGAACTGTGATGTCCGTCAGAGAGTTGGAAAACCCAACAGGAAGGATGAGATGCCCTTAAGACCCCAAGTAAATCTTCAAGTATTTGACAAGTGGGAAATAGACTTTGTCAAACCTATTAATCCACCAACAAGAATCCCAGGAGCTAGCTACATCGTTATTGTGACAAAATACTTAACTAGATGGGAAGAAGCAACACCAATCAAGGATTGAAACACAGAGACAACAACACACTTCTTGTTTGAGCAGGGATCACAATATTTGGATGCCCCGAGATTCTGATGAGTGACTAAGGAACCCATTTTATTAATAGTACCATCCAAGCTATGACTGAGGAATTTGATGTCTATTACCATAAGAGTACACCATATCATCCTCAGGAAAATGGAATAGTAGAAGCTTTCAACAAGATTTTGGAGAATGCCCTAACAAAGATTTGTAATGTGAACATAGATGATTGGGATTTAAAAATACTAGCATTATTATGGGCATACAGGACTACATGCAAGAATTTGATCCATTCAGATTGGTGTATGGACAAGAAGAAATAATGCCATTAGAATTTTTGGTACCCAGTATGCACGTAGCAACAATTACAAATATGACAGAAAAAGGTGCAATACAAGAGGGTTTAAGTCAGCTAATGGAACTGGAAGAAGAAAGTATTATGGAAGGATTCCACCAAGAGGTGTAGAAAGCAAGGGACAAATCTTGGCATGATAGACACATAAATAAGACGAGCTTTAAGGAGGGATATCTTGTTCTCCTCTATGACAACAATTTTTTGCAACATCCTCGTAAGTTCATAATGCATTGGCTAGGGCCATATGAAGTGAAGTATGTCACAGATGGAGGATCTGTGCATCTAAAGGACTTGACAGGAACAAAAATACAAGGAATGGTGAATGGTAGTCGACTAAAACTCTATAGGGACAGTCAAACTACTAACCCTCAGTAGTTGCAGTGCAGTAAGGAAGCCTTGTGTATAGTGTACTATAGTATAAATTAGGAAAGAAAAATTACAAAAATACATAAAAAGAAGAAAATAAGAAAAATGCAAAAAGAGGAGGAAGTTGGTTGACTGGAAGAAAATCGGAAAAAGTCACAGGCAACAGACAACGGAAGCAATGTAGGGAAATTGGACACTGCGTGCAAGGAACATTGAACACTCCACAAATGCATTGAAAAGGTGAAAAATACGGCATAACATTAATGATCGGGTCTATAAAGAGGGAAAAACATGGGAAAGTTCGACACTTAGCGATTTTTTAGCAAAGAAAGAGTTGAAGAGTGAGACCTAGGTACAATTTTGCAAAGAAGAGAACAATTGACCACTCTATATCCAACATGACAACTCCAAAGGTTGGCTCCCTAGGATGATATACTACGGTTAATCGAGAGGCCAGACAAAGAAAATAATGAATGGTAGAGCCCGAGAACGTGGTCGAATTGGAGGATGTCACAACCTCAGCGACATAGTCGCTTAGCCCAACAAGGGAAGAGGAGGAAACCTCGACAACTGCACAAGGAGAAATGGGTTAGAGCTCTGCAAACCCAAATGGAAGTACCAACCCTAACCTGGAAACATCGACCAAACCTGAGGAAATAAGGGGCCAACAATAGAGTCATGCCACAGAGGAGGTATTGGTCGAGGATATCACAAATCAACCGGATTAAGAGGGTGATGAGGAAGATACACTTGAAACAATGGTGAAATTCTACCCAACCATCAGCCAGAAAAGAAAGGTGCATGACACAGCTAAAATCACACTACCATACATCCCGGACATCGTGGTCACAGTGGAGGATATTCTTGGGAAAGTGCCAAAGTTGGGATATTATGGCCATGATGTTCATGACACATCAAAGTTTCCAAACGTGGAAGAGGAAACTTATTTGGCAAACATGGGGGAGATAGGGCCCCTAGGAAAACCCATCATGGAGCCCACGCAGTGGATAACAGGGCTCTACAATTCTGGCATCATCAACCTCCTGGACATACGGCACTTCAGGCACAGTAAGAATGCAGGGAAATGCATCAAGCAATTATTGGCCAGGGTCCATGGGGGTATCCTATGGATGGATAGGCCAGTCCCCATCAACATAGCTATGATTGCTAAAATTACAGGGTTTCCCATTGTTGGCACACAACCTGAAGAATACCTGAAAAATAAAGTACGCGAAAAGGATATTGTTGAGATAGTAAAGGCGCAGTTTGGAACCAGTAGGGGGAACATGGGTATTGTCCTCAAATACATCAGCGACCCTTCGACATGGTTCACCAACAAGTTGATGGATTGCAAGTTTTTGAGGAAATGCAGGAAAGAAGAGGCTCTAGTAGGAGTCATAGGAGTCATTGTGTAGTGTGCAAAAGAGGTCATGTTTAGCTGGGTGTCATACCTCTTAAACCAATTTCTAATCGACTGTAGAGATGAGTAGGACAATGGAACTGAGTTCCATTATTTCTGGCTCCTCATCCTCATTGCATTGGTATCTTGGCAGGAACCAAAACTCTTGGCTTTTCTAGACAGGAAGGGGAAGTGCTACGCAATCAAGTACGAAACCCTCTGGCAAACCAAGGATACTAAAAACCAACAAGCCAATAGCGCATTATTTTCCATGGTTATGGAAGATATACAACAAAGAACGAAAAATGTATGGAGGATTCCTTTTGAGGTGGTCCAGGAGTATGAAGGGATTTCCAGGTTTAAGGCATCCAAGCATCATATGTGGATCCATGCCACAAGGGACCTGAAGAAAAAATGGCTATAAATGTAGTACTGCGTCTCAAGGGAAGAGGTTGATTTGATCATCAACATCTAGTCCATGCAGTGGAAGGTGCCACCAACAAAGACAACTTCCAAACCCAAGGAGCAAGCCAAGGCAGGCGGATCAACAAAGACAAGTAGCCTGACTGAAAATACTAGAAAGGCTGAAGAGTACACTCAAGCGTCAAGAGGTAGTGCAGTACTGAAAAAGACAAGGAAATAAACGGTGTCCAGGTCAGAAGGCAAGGGTGATGCCAAGAATGGAGAAACCTCTCGACCCGAAGAGGAGAAGTCACAAAAAAAGAAGAGTGGGTTGCAACCCTCACATGTGAAGAGAACTGCAACGCAGGAGGAGAAAATGTGCAAGAAGATGAAATACCATAAGATGCCTCCAATCATCACCCTGATAGAGGACAATGTCGAGCTAGTGGCAGACACAATCTAGGACAGGAGGGGAGATGTGGTCCGCGTAGTTCAGGCACAAAGGCAGGAGATCATGACGAAGTTAATGGAATTCCATGATACACTACAAAGACTACATATGTTTATAGTACAAAAAGTTACAATGCAACAACCAGAGAAGACACAACAACCCCTTGCATAAAAGGAACAAGAGGAAATAATGGAGATAGTAGTGAAGAGAAACAACAACTTCATGGTCACACAACAAATGTTGCAAGCTGACAAGGAGACAACACGAAATTCGATTGGGGACATCAACCAACTTGAGTTGGTTATTGAACAGATATCTACAAAGGCATTATAAGATAGTGTTATGCAGGAAGTTCAATCCAGATCCCACGTAGATGCCACCAACTTGGAAGTTGGTAGGGAGGTTGCAGAGGTGCTACAAATTACATGTGACTAGTTTAATTTGGAGGAGGAGGAGAAGAAATGGGCAGAAAAATTGGAGAAGGGACTGACAACAGTCTACAACAACATCCCAAACTACATGCAGAAGCCAGAAGACACACCTGGAGGGAAGTTTCAGAAGATTGCACAGCTCATGGAGCAGTGCAAAAAGGATATCAGAGAGCTCACGGAGAAACTGACTCCCACTACACCTCCAGAATTTAAGGAGCAAAGGGAACAAGAGGCTATTGCGCACATCAACAGTATTGCGTAGGAAGCTAAGGCAGTGCAAAAACTATATGAAGGAACTGCTCAAATATGAACCAGCTTGGAAGAGGACGAGAAAATACAACAGCCCAAACCAGAAACAGGAGAAGATAATGGCTGACATTTGGGACTTAAAGCAATAGCAGAAGGCAATGGCCATCCTTGAGAGGATGAGGAGTGCACAAGATATGAAGAACCTACATGCAGATCTGAAGGATGCACATGCTAACAAGCAAGCAAGACAGGCCCAGTTGGAGCCACTACAATAGGACGCATAGAAGATGATCGAAAAATTACAAGCAGAGAAAGGAAAAATAAACAAAATGCATGCAGACAGACCTAGCCATGTTAGGGTTAGGGTTTTGGACATGAATGTAATGGATACAAGCCAGTAGAATAGTATAAATAAATACCTAGGAGGTCTAGGTGGGGGTTGATCAGTTTTTGTTCTTGGTAAAGTTGTTGAATAGTTCATTGTATGTGGTGAGTTAGTAAATAATAGATAGTGGATCTGAATAAGATAGATTTTGAGGGTTAGGTCACAGGTTGTGGAGCCGGGTGTGGTCTAGTTTGCCTCAAAGAGGGTAATTTCCCTCCTTTTTTATTGTAATCCAGAAGAATGTAATGCATGCAACCCATATTTTACAGAAGAATGAATAAAAGAGCAGAAGAGACAGATCTTTGTGGATGTAGCCCCAGGGGGGGTGAACCATGGTAAATCTAGTGTGTTAGTGTGGTTGAATGGTTGTTTTGATGTTATGTTATGAATCATTTACATAATGAATGGTTACCTATATAATCATAGCATGCATGCATACTTAGATGAATGAACACTAGCTTATATGAATGAATAATAATATTGATGCATGAGGAAAAGGATCAGCATATAGTCCCAATCCCTTCTTAGATTGCAAACACGTGAGTATTGTAATTCCCCACAAAGGTATCTCAAGTGAGACTGTGATGTGCACTCTATGCACAACATTTTCTTTTGGTTTACCAGGAGGGCCGATAGTTAGAGGGTTTTGTTGGAAACCTATTGAGATCAGAACCTGGGTCAACCCAAGCATCCAACATTTTTCTAAATTTCGCTAGTTGTAGGTAAAATGTCTCCAAGAAAGAATTTGATTAAGAAATATCTGGAAAAACCAAGAATAAGGGGAAAATAATTAATAGAGGCATCCATCTCAGCACTGACATGGGAAGAGGAGCCACAAACTATAAAGGGAGTACAATGAGTCATCATGTTACCCCTAAAGAATTTATCTATGCATGTACCTATATATGGAGACATTGAGCCTAGCATTGGAAACACTGACACACAGGTTCATATTTTAGGGTGGAACAACATGTTTATCAAATTCAAGGAGCATAACTACCCAGAATCAACGCCTCACATTGACCCTGATCCTAGAGTGGTAGAAGACCAGGTCTTTTAGAACATTAGGTGGTCGAGGTTACACTTAGCCGCAATAAGGGAATCATTGTTTCCTTGTATCGAAGCAGTGGAGTGGGTCGTAAACCACACCGACTGTAGAAATTGTGTGATTGATAATGACAAGGAGAGAGCATCGAGGTTTTCCTCTCGCAAGATGTTACCAGATATTACAAATTTCATGATCCTAAGGAATTACTTAACAAATATTTTTTGGTTGCATTTTATCAAATACGATGTGAGTAAAATTATGGCCAACTAGTGGAAAGAAGATAAAAAATCAGTCAACAGGTTAAGAGGCCAATACCCTATACCAGGTCTATGGGAGCCATACATGTACGTCATGACCCTACATTGCATATTGTACAAGGAAAATGATTGCTCGGAGTTTACAGAAGCATGGATTCCATTAGCTTACACAATAGCCATGTATGAGAATAGGTTTAAATAGGGAGCCATAATCTCCAAACAACTTATCACCATAATCAAACAAGCCCAGAACCCCGAGCGAGGTGTGATATCCTCATTTCCCGTGACTTCTAATTCGTTTGATGTGATATGCAAAAAAAATGTGTTTCTTGGACTTCCCCTTAGTTGGCAAGTATCATAAGCTCTTGTTCATTTATATTTCAACATCTTATGGGAGAATAAGTATAAGAAGTCATACTCTTTGATTTTTGATTTCTTTATAACACACTTGTACACCCTTCTCTTTAGACAAGAGTGCCATAGATTATCCAAAGAAGCCAAGATGATCTTTGGGTATATAGGAAACTAATATTTGAGGAGAATCATACATATCTCCCAATATATGGAGCAACCTGTCCACCCCATCTCTTGTTAGTCTATGTCCTAGACATATTGATAATCAATGAAATCTGTTATCAATCTATTATGAAATGCTTCAACATGACATTGGTGAAAGATAAGAAGAGAATCTTCATACCATACTACTTCCAAACCGGGTACTATTATGTCAAGGATATCAAGCATGCCAAGCAAGAAGGACAAATACGACTAGAATACAAATTCAGAACTAGCGGTTATAGGAGGCATGATACCAAAGGATTAGTGCTCAATTATGTTGAACAAGTATCAATTAGTTTTCCATATGCACATGAAAAATGACAAGTGGAGATTTTCATTGAAAATGCGCAATATTGGCTAGAGGTTGAGAAGAGGAAAGTGTTATGCCAAGCACCAACACCTTCCCTTTTCTTTGTCTCATTGCTCGAAGAGTCAATTCCCACCAAGAAAAGGGTACCCTCCTTTTGTCTCAAGACTCTCTTAAAAATGGTTGAGAAGACTGCTCATCTACTTGATCTTCACCAAAGTACTCATGATCTTTCACTTGGAAAGGTTTCTTCACTTGCATTTTCTTTAGATTCTGGTAACACTGGCGAGTTCATAACAAACTCACTGATAGAGGCTGTACATCGAAAATATTCCCTTCATTGTCTCTGATACCTAACCCTTTATATTGGGGAATTTAACATGAAATCCATCAAGACACACAGGTTGTTAACCGAAGAGATCGCAATTAACGATACCAGTACACCGACAATATTCATACCATCATTACCGATCCATAAATTTAACACAACAGTGCACTTCCACAGATCACCTCTGATACGTTCGTTTCAGTGCCAAATAAAGTTATAAAATGAAGAGAGAGAGCATCTAGTGTGCATCGACGATTCATCCCACGGGAGAACACTCGTTCGCCAGCGAAGCACCCTCAGTGTCCATGTATCCACAGAGTGCCAGCTAGGCTCTCAATCACATTCCCTTGCTTTTTTATTTCATATGTTCGATCTCCATTATGGTTTTGTTATGGGCTGTGTTGGTATTTCCTATGCCATACCAACACAGTTGGTTTGATTATCGTCGTTACCATTTTCACCATACCGACGCAGTTGTTATTATGGACGCCGATACTGTCTTTCTTTGTCAGCATAGTTGAAAACAACGATGCCAATGAAGTCCCCTCTATGTTGGTAGTGTTGGTGTCATTGACACCGATACACCCAATATTTTCCTCCCTTTGAAACATAACCAGATTTCACTAAGCCTTCACTATGTCACCCATTATCCTCTCCTCCTCACATGATGACTCACATCTCGATACAGGTTTGTATTGATGATTTTATCATTAACCTCCTGATTCTTCCCAAAGGACAAGAAATCACATGATTGCAGAAACCAATACCTTATACTTTCTTTCATAACTTATTTTCCCACTAAGGAGACTAAAATATCATATTTTTTATTTAGTGGTTTGGTCTATTAATGGTGAATATGTCTATTGCATATTTGAGCATGTCACCCTGCAATAAGGATGCGAGCAAAGATCCCATGACAGAGGCCTCTTCAAGCGGAATCCACCAAGAAGAAGAGGCAGACACCCCAAGGCCAATTCACAATGATACCATGAGATTTATTTACAAGGGGACTTCATTTAAATGGGGATAAGTCTTCCAAATGTTTAAGAACTAGAGTTTACATCAAGAAGAAGAAGACGAACTCAAAATATTTAAGAACATTTGGAAATCAAAGTTACATAGGGTGGCAGCTCATGCAACAATTTTTTCATGTGCCAACACAATCTCATGGATAGTATGACATGTAGACTTGGACAACAAATGCATCCACAACACCAAAGGAAATCCTATAGCATCATTCCAAGCATCAGACATAGCCTCATACTATCACTTGGAGAAAGGGGAGTTAGCATTGAATGAATACCTTATCAAGGAAATTTCATTCAAAGCGGAAGATCTATGCAAATATTGGTACAAACCCAACATGTCATTCAAAATAAGGCTCTTAAACTAATATCACACAATCTCATTGAAGATGCCTAATCAATACATTGTATCCATGTTGTGAAGACTATATTGGGAACATGATGCAATGAAGTTCACGTTATCTTTGGTGCCCCTCATATACTACTGCGTCGACATTGGGTCATCCTTCAATTGGGTTGATATTCTATTAACATATTTAAAAGACTCTATTAGAGCAGCCAAGAAGACCACCCCTGATGAATTTCCCAGTTTCCACGCACCCTCCTACCTTTTGGACATGGTATGTGTATGCCACCAATACCCCAAGATGGGTTGGGCCTGGCATCCAATCGAACCTCACATACACATCTACTGCAAAGTTCTTTGGGAGCATAAGTACAGGACTGAGTACCACAAAATTTGTGATTACTTCATCACACCCCTATACCAGTTCATCTTTGATTCACCCATGCCTTACATCACCAACGAATCCAAAGCAATAGTACAAAAAATAAGATATTGGTATCTCCTGGAGTATGGGACATATATAAGGATATATGGATCCACCAAAGCTCCTCATCTACTCCCCATATTTTTCCCTGACGGGTTGGTGTTGCAAGAGTTTGCGTATCAGACCATAATCCACGGAGTCAGAGTATCACTTTGCATAGATAAGAAGGCAATTTGGTCCCCTTTACCATTATGGGTTGGATCTTACTCCTTTGGAGACATTAAACAAGATCAAGCTAATGTAGACACAGTATTATCATTTTTCTTTAGAGAATAGATATTCTGAAGGCATGATCTAAAGAATGTAGTCAAGGAATATTGGAAAAAGCACAAAAATAGGTGGGAGTACACATCAACCAAGTGGGAAGAAGAAGATATCCATTGCGGTACTCCAACATATCGTGAAGTTATTTTCAAGTGGAAAGGAAAACCTCTAGGAAATATCTTAGATGAGGAAAAGGCTTGGGAAGAAGCACATAAGAGAGATGAAGAAGGGGCAATGACAACAATAGTAGCGACAACCAAGACTTCAACTTGGGATCCTGAATCATAGACATCAGCGGAAGAAGAAAGAAAAATAAAAGATGTTGCAAATGTTGAGACTGAGGCAAACATGAACCAGAAGGAAGTTGAAGAAGAAGAATAGAGAGGACATAAATAATTTGAGGAGGCAGTCGCGGACATGAAACAAAGGAAGAAAGAGAAAGTACAAAAGAAGAAGGAAGATGTTGTAGAGAAGAGGAATCTAATCCCAAAGCAACAGTAATTCCCACAAAAAAACAAAGAAAAGAGCAATAGATGTGGTTGCAACAAAGGCAAATGAAGAATATCAATGGAAATAGGATGAATATGCACTGAAAAATTATGCTTCTCCCATGGACATTGACATCCCAAGATCGTCAGTAGAAGTACCTCTCACCAGTGGTCACCTCCTAGTCGATGAACTAGGGATGGGGCTTCGCAAACCCTATAAGCCTAGTAAGGTGGAAATTTTGAACAAGTTCATATTCGACAAGGCCATCGAAAGGATTGTGCAACAACAAACCAGAAAGATACTAGTTACCAGAGGTAACCCCTTATCAATTGTCACATAGACTCTGGTGATAGAATATATTAGAAAGGATATGCTTTCTATCGCATCTGTCGACACTTATTTCACATTGGCGACAAAAAAAACCTCAAGGATCTAGTCCACCAAAACAAATAGAAGGATGGATACATTAGATAATTGGAGGAACAAGTTAGGTGAGGAAAGAAGGATAAATGAAACCTCAAAGAATTAAAGGCATGCACCGAAAAGGTAAGGGAAGAGCTCAATGTGTTACCAGTGGTCACCTCCCAGTCGATGAACTAGGGATGGCTGCGAAACCCCATAAGCCTAGTGGGTGGAAATTGAAACAAGTTCATATCTCGACAAGGTTCTAAAAAGGATTACTGTGCAACAAACCGAAGATACTAGTTACCGAGGTAACTCTATCAATTTTCACATAGACTCTGGTGATAGAATATATTAGAAAGGATATGCTTTCTATCGCATCTGTCGACACTTATTTCACATTGGCGACAAAAAAAAACCTCAAGGATCTAGTCCACCAAAACAAATAGAAGGATGGATACATTAGATAATTGGAGGAACAAGTTAGGTGAGGAAAGAAGGATAAATGAAACCTCAAAGAATTAAAGGCATGCACCGAAAAGGTAAGGAAGAGCCTCAATGTGTTGGTTGTGGAGCCCGATCATCATGATTCATAGGGTCTTGTTTCAACTGTGTTTGAATCCCATTTCCTAACCAGGGGGTGTGGGGAGCCCTCCCGGCATGTAGGGATTCAAGGTCAATGCCCCGGCTAAAAATTCTAGGAAAATGCCTTTGTAAAATATTTTAATTTACATCAATGTGAATCGCTCATTATAAGGTCTCCCTGGGACATGACATTAGAATTTATGTTAGGGTTTTGGCCTAGAAGGGCAACCCTCTTTTATGAGGGAATTGTATTGTAGTTGTGTGGCTGAGTGAGCGAATATTGTATTCTGAGAGATGATATTGTGAGAGAAAGAATAGGAAGTTACAATGGGTATGTTGTAGGTTGTATCCCTTGATTTGTTGGACAATAATAAAGGAAGGACCTGGCAATTTGTCTGGTGGATGTAGCCCACACTGGGTGAACCACATATATATGTGTATCTATTGTATTGTGTATCTTCTATGTTTTATTTCCGCATCCATTTTTATTTTATTGCTTCACGTTCATTTTTTTCCAACACAATGAGATAGCTACAGACATGTACGCCCACATTCAAGTCTTCCAACAGCTAGCAGTGAAAATAATGGCTTAGCATATCTTTGTACAAGCCAAGAATCTCCAATTCATGGCCATTAAGGAAGGTTTTAACGATATGTAGTGATGGATCGTTGAGAAGTCGGATGCTCCGGTTGAGCTACCTCATGCTCTAGAATGGGAAAGGAAAATTGACTACGCTTCCCTTGATAGTTGACAACAAGATGGGGAGAGAGTAGAAAGGGAAACAAAGAGCTCACTGGCCATCTATTCATAGCTCCACAAGTTTGTGCACATTTTGACGCATAAATATCATCTACCTCCCATCGAAGAGCTCGAAAATACAAAGACAAAAGAGCAGTTCTTCAAATAAATTCAACAAAACATGAACCAAAGATAAGAGGATGCTCAGGAAACTACAAAGGTAACATTATACTTAATGGAGGAGCATCTTGTCTAGCCGATCAAGACTCAAACTATGATCTAGGCTTTCATGGCCAATCTAACAAGGGACATGAATACTCTTTCCAACAACTCATCCTCCCACACAACCGCCCTAGAAGAACTCTTCTGCTACAAATTTATATCAATCAGAGGACAACATGAAGTATGAGAATCTTACGCGAGGGACAAAGACAAGTAAATGAGACAAAATAGTTAAATTTGAATTTGTCCATAACCACCTTCTATTTTTTATTTTTTCCAACCGTCATTAGCTTCGTCTATTTTTCCATTTGAGAAGGGGAAGTTGAACATACTTGTAAATGCTTCTTGCAAAAAAGAAGACATTCTTAGCAGTTACTCAAATTACTATAAGTAGAGGAAGAGGCCCATTTTGAAAGGGCTCTTCAAGCATTATATATTCATAAACTACTTTCAAAATTAATTTTCAGAAGCCCTCAAGGCCATTTTTTTAGAGAGAGGATTACTCTTGTGGATGGTAGCTTGTTATAAATTATTTTTAACAATTTGTTTGTTGTTTACATGTGTTGTAAGAAAGTTATTTTGCGTATAGACTATTCTTATGCAAGTAGAAATCATTATTGCATCTTTGCTTACTCTTTCTTATATTTTGTCCTGGGGTGATTAATAGTTTATTATATATGATTTCATGACTTAGACTAATTTGGTTATGTTATTCATATGCATGTGTTGCCTAACCTTGTTGCTTCTTAACAAATATCTAGAATAAGTTATTTGCAGGGATTAGTTGCATTTTCAGCTACTCATTAGTTACCATAGTTTCTCCTAGCTAGGATAGGATAGGTTAGATTTCATTTATGCACTTAATTAGTTTTCATTTACATTGATAACCATCCAATCACCCCTCAAACCCAGTAATGCAAATCGAGCCAGAATCTGGATGGGTCTCCTAAACCAATCGACGCATAGTCTAATTGGGACCATGCATTGGGGAGTACCCCTTATTGTTGAAGGGAAATTATGTTGCCTCAATAGAAATCTAATCCAAATATTATTGTTTTTATCTCCTTGTTGTTGGAGGATAAAATTAAAATAATAATCCAATGAACTACTTCAAGCAAGGAAGCAAAGGAAGCTAGGCTGAAAAGGAAAGAAGATGAACTAAGAAAATAGGAAGAAGCTGAGCACAAAGGCATTCAAGATGAACATGATAAGGATATGAAAGAACAATAACTCCAATGGGAGACTAAAGAATAATTGAAAGGGAAGTAGGAGGAATGTGATGCTCATGAATTTCTAGCCAAGTGAAGTCAAGAAGCAGAACTAGAACAAAGGAATAAATATTTGTTAAAACAATGTAAGAAGGAGAATGAAGAGAAATCTAGGAAAGATCAAGAATAATAGAGGAAATGGTTGAAAAACAAAAGAAAGCTCAAATTGAGCAAGCACAGAAGGAAAAAATTGAAAAGAAAAATGAGGAAAAAAGGAAGCTAGACCATGAAAATCCATGAACAACTCCTAAACCTACCGATGTGATTGACTTAACGAAGGAGGAAGAAGAAGTGGTAAATATAGGTATCCCCATAATAGATGAGAGCTTACCTTCTATTTAAAATCCTACGCAAAACCTGACTAAAGATAAGGCTACACATGCGAGTAAAGGGGAGGCCACAATTGATACTCATGACCAAAAGAGAGACACCACAAAATTAGTTGATGGCTAGCTTAAAGATCATACTGAATTCTCAATGATGATGTCATTGATCCCAAGGGCTCCAAAGAAACTCCAAAGCCTCAGGATACCCAACAAACCCAAACAGTTGGGAAAGATTAAGATATCCAAAACACTAAAGATACAACATTGAAGCAACATAAAAAGGAGAAGGGATCCTCTACATAGGAACTTACCTTGCAACAAACCCAATTAGCTGAAGAAAATCAAGAAACCTAGCTTGCTGGGAAAAGTCAAGAAACCATAATGGAACAATTCCATACTCCTGGGAGTTGACAAATATACTGTCTTGGGGAGATTATCCCATACCCCATCCAATTGATGAAGTTTCCAAATTGGAATCTCATGCCTATGATTGAAAGAGGAAGTCGATTGTAAGAAGAAAACACAAGAAAATAAAGATCACTATTGATAGTTTGCATACTCTGTAACTATGAAGAAGTCATACTTGATGTAAAGGGTCGGGATGAGCAAATTGGTCTCTACGAGTATTGCCATTCCACATGCCTCGTTGGTCAAGGATATCAAGGAATAAAAGGAGTTTCAATATGAAAGGAAATAATTGGCATCGCTCCAACATCAAGTTTAGTATTACCAAGAAATCGAAGGCGCTTCTGGAATGAAATTGGAGAACTATTTCAAAGGTTTAATTGAGAATCTCTATAGGAGCCAAGGAGTTTTGTTGAATCATTATGTGTGTTTGCTTGTATTTTGGATTATTTTGTGAAACAATGTTATGTTAGATGCATCTATTAAGTATTTCAATGCTGGTAAGTTATCTTGTATGATTGTATAAATTGGTAGGTGTGATATTCAATATTTCTTTATTAACTAGTTTCTCAATTTTTTTTTGTAATCCTCATTTTGTTATCTAGTACAAGTAATCATTGTAGAATTATTTTTGTAGTCATTGATGAAGTAGATGGTGATATGTTGTGTGTTTCCTAGGAGTATCTTGGTAGCAATATCTTTCTATAAGAATTATTTATTAAAAGAACAAATTATAGTTACAGGGCTATTCCCAGTCATTGTTTCCAAGAGTTATGTTTTGGGAGTGGAATTTCCCTCTCTCTACATTTCATGTTTCCTAAAGGTGATCGTGTAGTAATGTTTCTTGGCAAAATTATTTCTTAGAGCTATCTAAGATATTTATTACTTTCATTGATTGTTCCTAAGATTTATCCTTTGCTAACAGACTTCTTCAAACTTCTTAGATTAGGATCTATTTCATGTATTAATTACCTACATCATAAAAAACATAAAGAAAGTATAAAGAAAATTTAATTGATTCATAAACCTCATCGAAAGGTTTCCAAACCATAATCTGAAGGATTATTCCATACCAAACATGGAAGAGTCTAATTAGGCCTCCTCCTTGGGTTTAACCAATCATGTTGAGTTCAGGGAATCCAACACCCTCAATAAGGTGAAAATCAAAACATAAGATTCAGGGTCCTACCAGGTGCACATTATGCCTCTCTATCCCAGAGTAAACTCAACATATTTTTTCTAGAATGTGATTATGCTATMAATGTCTAGCAAGTTGMTTTCTTAGAAATTATTAACATAATGGAAATACCAAAGAGTTGGAATGACATGATTACCCATTGAATGAAAAGTTATAGAGGAACATTCAAGAACAAACCTCTTCTTAAAAGGATTTGGGCAACCCTTGATAAGTACAACTGCAATAAAATATGGATTGAACACAACAGGGTAGTATTCAAACAAGAATTGAATGATCCTTTCATATTTGTGGCTAATGAAAAGGGTATCTTGGAAGAGTATATTAATTCCAAAGGAAAGAAGTTTCCATAAATCCAATTTTGGGATGAGTATGAACATAGATGGATTCCGCATTTCCAAATCTCTCTTATTTCAATCACAAGAGTAGGAATTAAGAATTCTCTCAAATCAAACCGACAACTTCAAATGGATGAAACTAGCTTTTAGAAATAGAGATCAAAACAACATGCTTGTTTTTTTTATGTTTTGATGGAGCATCAAAAAGGAATCTAGAGGTAGCGGGAGTAAGGGGGGGTCCTCAGTAAAATTGTAGGAAAAAATGAACTATTATATGCTTGGGGCTTATGAACGCTATCCAATAACTTGGAAAAATCTTACTCGCTACCACAAGGGTTAAGGTTACCATAAAAAAATCATATCCAATTCCTAATCGTCTTGGGGGATTCTATCATAATTGTTGGTTCAATGATCAAGAAAGGTCCAAGTGATCATATGTTTTCCTAAATCATGACTAGACTACATTACGAGGCTTCAAAATTTCATACATCACCATCTTTCATCTTTAAAGTCACAATCGAGAAGTCGACTCAATGAAAAACAAGGAAATAAAATTGAAAATGGAGGTGCTTTGGGTAAATGGTGTCTTAACTACCCAAGCCATTCCATAACCACATGCATAACCCTCCCTTGTTAATTTAATGACAATGATCCAGGAGGCTCCC
>SNQJ01S0033778.1:207966-226479 GCA_010110895.2 Picea sitchensis
TCTCATCTTGTACATTGAATATATTGTAAAATGAGATTTCCCCCTCGAAGTGGGTTGTTATTCATTAATTTTTTATGATTTTCAAGGCGTTGGTACATAACATTTGGTATCATAGTGTCAATCCTAGGTTTTTTCTACCTCAAGCAGGTCATCTTGGAATTTTGACTATACCAAGGATCATCTCATCTCATCTTGTACATTGAATATATTGTAAAATGAGGTTTCCCCCTCGAAGTGGGTTGTTATTCATTAATTTTTTTATCATTCTCAACGCATTGGTACATAAAATTTGGTATCATAGTGTCAATCCTAGGTTTTTGCTGCCTCAAATAGGTCATCTTGGAATTTTCACTATAACTTTGTTTGGGGACATTTCAGATAGCAAAATTTTGAGGAGACTAAGGAAATATAGCTAAGAAAAAGTGGTCCAAAATTTCAAGTTCTGGTTCATTACAGTTTTGGATATATTGTCTATGGAAGTTAGGGTCTGTGATTAATCCTAAAATAAGTCTCAAATGAGTCATTTTTTTAATTTTCACTATAAAAAAAATTCGGTGAAGTTTCAGACTCTAATATTTTCAGAATCTTGGGGAGAAAAAACTAATCAATTGTGGAAATTTTTTCAGATTACAAATCATTATAATTTATGAGAATATCTTGTGGAGGTTGGGATTTTTTATTAATCCTAAAATTAGTCTTAAACAAGTCATTTTGGTAATTGTTCCATATCTTTTTTCAGTGAAGGTGTAGATTGCAACTTTCATGATCTTAAGAAATCATATCAGAGTACTACAAGAAAAAATTTCAGACTCGGAAGGGTTCAAACTTCAGACATGATTCAGGACAAAGGTCAACCAACCAAACAGTCTCCAAATTTTATTGGAAGATTTGTTTTTGGTGTTCCATAATTTGTGATAAAGAGGAAAAAGAGGAGAATTATTATTTTCTCATATGGAAAAGGGTTTTACAAGAAATACTACTCGTACTCCTCAAAAAAAATACAACATGACTACATAAGAAAGTGAAGACTTCAAAAACATGMTAACCTAACTAAAGAACCAAGTTGATGAAATGAGTGGTAGTATGTTGAAACAAGTGGATTTAACACATTCTTAGGAATACCTTAAAATGGAAATGGAATATCAAATGAAAAAGAAGATGGATGAAATGGAAAAGAAGATGGATGACAATAAGAATGATATGAAAAAGAAGATTAAGGAAAATAAGGAAGAAATACAAAAATCCATGAAGCCCATTTGAAACCATTCTCTTATATAATATCCCTAATAGGGATATGGAGATCCAAAGAAATCATGATAATAAGGATAACAAGGTTGTTGAGACTCAATCACATATGGGGAGTAATTTGTCACATTTAGAGAGCACAAATACTGAATCTCGGAAACATGACCATTCATTACTTCAAGATCCACTTCATCAGGGATTAAAGGTTGACACCTCAACAAATGGATGAAAAAAGAGAAAGGGGACTATGTTTCAATTGTGATAGCGAGTATAGTAAGGGGCATAAATGCAGTGAGAAGAAATTATTCTACATAGACTATGAAGAGAAATAAGATTAAGAATTGGAACCTTCATAAGATCTATATCTAGAAGAGACTACTCTATTGATATATTGTCATGCTCTAGCCAATATCATTACTCCACAAACCCTCAAGATAGAAGGATATATAAAAAGCAAAAAGGTAATAATGTTGTTTGATTCTGGTAGTACCCATAACTTCATCAATTACAAATTAGCAAAACAACTCAATTGCTTTGTATTTCCAGCACTAGAGTTTCAAGTAATGATTGCAGATGAAGGTACCCTGAATTGTTCATGGAAGTGCCATAGTATTAAGCTCAATATGGGGGAGTATTTATTGAATAGTCCCATGATTTCCATCCAAATGGGTGGTGCTAATGGTGTATTAGGGTTCCAATGGTTACAATCATTGGGTATAGTGGCCCTTAATTTTCAAGATATTTTCATGAGATTTTCCTTAGAAGGAAAGGAAATTGAGATTACAGGTATCCAAGAGAAACCCTCTAAAGTGATAAACTCTGATAGCATGACAAAAATTACACAAAAAGGGACACCATGGTGTAATTACACAAATTTTCTCACTCAACATTCAAACATCTATATCCTCTACTCAAGTGGATCTCCAAATAGTTATTAACAATCATTCCAAGGTATTTGGAGAGATGCCTAAGGGTATTCCACATGCTTGAGATCATGACCATGCTATTCATTTGCAACCAGGAAGTGTAACACATAACATTAGGACTTAAAGGTATCCATAGGCACATACGAGTGATATTGAGTGTATGATCCAAAAAACGTTAGAGGTTGACATCATTCAACCTAGCCAAAGTGCTTTATCTTCACCAATATTTATGGTTACGAAAAAGGATGGTCCATGGCGTATGTTTCCAAATTATAGAGAGATCAACAAAATGACCATCAAATATAAGTTTCCAATCCTTGTTATTGATGAATTATTAGATTAATTACATTGAGAATTTTTTTTACTAAGTTGGATCTTCATTTAGGATATCATCAAATCATAATAAGGCAGGAATACATTCCCAAAAAAAACTTTAGAACACATGAAGGTTATTATGAGTGTTTGATAATGGAATTTGGACCTACTAATGCACCTTCAACATTTCAAAGCTTGATGTATTCTATTTTCAAAATCTTCCTAAGAAACTTTTTGTTGGAAATTTTTTATGACATACTAATCTATAGAAAATATTGGGAAGAGCATGTACAACATGTTGACATAGTATTACAACTATTGGAGGAGCTAAAAAATTATGCAAACCCTTCCAAGTGTGCATTTGGGGTTCTAGAAGTGGAATATTTGGGTTATATTGTATCTCAAGAAGGTGTCAAAGTGGACCCTAACAAAATTAAATCTATTCTCATATTACTGCAAGTTTGTCAAGCACTATGGTCAAATAGCAACACCTCTAACAACATTATTAAAGAAGGAAGCATTTTCTTGGACTCAAGAATCAACCAAAGCTTTTGAAAAACTTAAGGAGGCTATTTGATAAACTCTTGTCCTAGCCACACATGAATTCACAAAAACCTTTATTGTGGACTGTGATGCCTCAGGAAAGGTCCCTTGCCTTTGAAAGTAGCCAACTTAAAGGAAAAAAAATTCTCAAACCCATTTATAAAAAATATATGTTGGCCATACTACATGCAGTTAAAAAATTGATCCCTTACCTAATAGGAAGACACTTCAAGGTAAAAACAGATCATGAATGTTTGAAGTACTTCTTGGAGCAACAATTATCTTCAGAAGAGAAAAAAATGGGGTTAAGAAGATGTTAGGTTATGAATTTGAAATTATCTACAAAAAAGGAAAACATAATATTGTGGTATATGCACTTTCAAGGAAAGAAGAAGAAAAATATGGTTCACTATGTGTTATTTCTATTCCACAATCCAATTGGCAAAACTAGCTTCTTGGTCAAAGATTTCAAATCAGTTGATATGGATAGAAGAATGCACACCAAATATTGAATATGCATGATAATAAAAATATATACTAGGCTGGAGTGATACACATGTATAACAATACCTCATATCTACTTTTGTCAATAAAATCTCAAATTCCCCAAACTAGATCTAACAAAGAGACAACTTGGTTTCTTTTGACATTCTAAGTCAACTATAGATAATTGCATGACAAGGCATAGATATGCACTCTCTTAATGATATAACACTTGGAAATTATGACTCATTATGTGCCACAACTTTCTATTGGATTAGACCTTAGCCAATGTCCTTATGTTGTTTGAAAAAATTACGACAACTCTTGGTGCATGTTGAGGTGACAAATTCTAAATGAATGGCGATGCACTAGAATATATAGTGGAATTAAATATCCTACATGCATAATGGACACCATGGTGACAACAATGATTATGGATGGATGTCTATTTGGCTAAGCAAGATGACCTAGTCTTTAGTAGGTAGATTAAGATGACAAAATATTTGGCCAAGGAAGCCAAGAAGTATTTGACATGTATGATAGGATAGGGAGTAGACCAATATGACAAGGCAATGGTGTAGAAACCTTGGCATGTGAGGACCAAGGAGGGGTTTGAAATAATCTCATGCACACTTGGGTGAGACAATTGGAAAGATGACCCAAAATTTCGATGATTATTGGAAGAATGCGAGTGTAGAATTGGTTCGAAGGTACACTAGTAATATTCTAAAATCTTCACTTGGGAAGGAAGGTGGGGGAGGGGTGCTCTTTGACCCTAGAGGAAATCAATTAATGGAGTATTCTTGGAATCTAGGAGCCACAACCAATAATAAAGCAGAAGCATATGCTATGATTATGGGCATTCAATTGGCAAAGAAAAGAAATATTATCGAGCTTAATATAGTTGGTGACTCTAAAAACACAATTCATTATTTCATTAAGGCCTCCCCACCAAAAGAAACAAGCCTATATAATCTCGTGGACCGCATTAAACATCCTTTTCAAGGACTTCAACCCCATTTCTTTCACATCCTTCAACATCATAACATTGTGGCAGACTCCTTAGCAAACAAAGCAATTGAGTTAGATCTTGGTCATATAGGGGTGAATGGAAAGGTGTTGGTGGTTCCCTCTCCGTAAATATTGAATCAAGCACGTGGTACGTCATCATTGATGTGTGGAAGGGACATGTGCAATATATATGGTGTATAACTCCTTCATAACCCTAGAAATAGTCATTCAAAATTTGAATTGCTATCAGTCAACGCGTGGTGATATAATTCATAGGATGGATTTTGTACAGGGGAAGCTTAAAAACACTCTGGTTATGATGGCTCAAGCACAAGGGAGAGGTATGTTCATCATTGTGGAAGGTGATGAGGTGGGCGAAGTATGTCTCTTCAACCAAATTAAGGAGTATTTCATCAATTATACCCAGGAGATGCATGGCTAGCCTGTGAAGGATATCTCAGGCATGGGAAATCAAGTATGTGTTGGAAGCACACTTAAATATGCAATTGGAAATATTGTTTTCCATGACCATATTAAAATTTGGATCTAGAGTTTGTGTTGGAATCGCTTGGGTTGCTTGACCTTTGATAAGTCTGGGCTAGCTGAGAAAACCCAAGAATTTTCATCATATTTAGACTCTGCAATAAGTAGATATAATCTGGTGCATTTCCTTGAAGAAGGAAATCTTGGCTCTAGYAAAAATTTTGTAGAATCTCTAGAGAAGTTTCTCAAGCTACTGGAATACCCCACTCTCAGTACAAAAGACAATTCTCTGTGAATTATTCTGGACAAGGAAGAAAGGATGGATAATAGGGAATGGATAGACAATGTTGATGAGAAATTGGAGGCAAGTAATGAGGAAAGGAAAATATTGACTCTCAGAGTCAATTCCCTCAATTCTACAACAACATTTACATTTGATACTCTCAGTCAACATCGTTCTCTCGTCAGCCAACTCCAAGATGAAGTATATTTCTTGCATCACAAACTTGTTTCTCTTCAAGAATAGACAACTCAAAAGAATGAGGAACCTGGTAATTCAAACTCAGTTGCAGGGTCGACAGAAGGCAAGGAAGAAAAAGTGGGAATTTTACCATATCTAAATGCGCTAGTGGGAGTAGAGGAGGAACATGAACAATCATAGAAATCTCTTGAAACAACAACAAAAAGTGAATCATGGCAATTCTATGTTTTAAATTCTCAGTCTGTAATAAGTTTTTGTCGTATCTAAGTAGCTAAAATTAGTTGTAGGAGTAAGAATGGGACAAGGATTATTGGCAGAAAAGAAATAGGCTAAAAGAAGCTCTGTAAGAGCTAGAATTTTTTAATTTTGAGGACTCTATATGTACTCTGTGGCTCTGGCCACGCCTTTTTATATTAATACAAATATACCATTTCTTGTGAAAAAAACACATTCCAAACTTTTCACGTGACTTAGACATGGGATGGATTGTGGACATTGGTAGTTGTCTTAAAATCCACTTTCCATGGACTTCTCATTTAGCTACAATGGGTTGGATCACTAATGAGAAGCTGACAATGGATCCTAATGTGTCTTTGAAGAAGGTTCCTTGGTTCAATAGAGATGATAGAATACTAGGTTGTGGGAGGTGACTTGACAATTGAAGCAAGAGTGGCAACCTTACCTTGGTCCAGGAAGATTTGTTTAGAGTGACCAAAGTGTGGATGGAAAATACTATTTTGGGCATGTGGAAGTACATTCTCATGGATTGGATGTGATGGTTGGATTAGCTACCCAAATAGTTCAAGGCATGGGGGACGTCAAAATGTGGAAGCATATAAAGTTGGTTTAAGTATAGAATATGTAGTAGGTATAGAGGTGCAACACTTGGACATTTTGGTTGATATTCTTGATGAAGGTTGAGTTCCATATTTGTAGTAGGTAGTCGTAGCAGTGGCAGATTAGATTGCAACCACCACAACAAAAGGCAGTAGCAACTAGAGGAATTTGTGAAAAAGTTGAGCAAGGGGGTGCTTGTCCATGGATCGAATGAAGGTAGTTGTAGGTCAAATTTGGTTTGTATGATACATAATAGTTGGGTGTTGATTGCAAAAGGATGCTTGGATTTGGATAGTGGACTTGAGGACAAGAAGTTCTTGAAGTTGTTACTAAGGACGACAATGATTTTTAGTGGGGGAGTATGTAATTCCCTCATCTAGAGTCGCGTTGGGAACCTCCATTACATCATCCTGGATGGATATCTTGGTCAGTTAAGTCACCTTGGACCATTGGCAATGTGCACCTCAAATGATGTTATGATCCAACACCTTAAAAAATGATAAAAATTCAATGATTACAGTCCACTTTGAGGGGGAAACATCGTTTTACAATATATTCAATTCATAATACAATACGAGATGAGATAAAATGATCCTAAGAATAGGTATCCTTAGTGTGTGTGTGTGTATACAGGATATAAGGGGTACAATTATAATGAAAGGGTACAATGAAGGGTTCTAGCTAACATACAATTATAACACTGTAAATGTAATAATTTAATATCTAGGGATTAATAAGGGGTTTTACACATAACATGGGGCTTTGTTGAGGTATTAACATGCCCCTCCTTTTCAAACAAGTGTTTTCCTCAAAAATTGACTAACTGTGGGTGTTTCTGCATGAAGAATTCATCTTCCCGTGTTTCTTCTTCCACTGGTAGGTTCTTCCTTTTGATGAGGTACTCTATAATTCCTTGATTTATCAGTTTCTTAATCCTTGTTTCAAGGATTATTTTTTGTTCTAGTATGATTTTCCCTTCTTCATTAATCTCTGGTAAAATATTTTGGACTGGGATCTTGTTTTTGATTACCTTCTTTAAGCAAGAAACATGGAAGATTGTATGTACACATGAATTTGGAGGCAAGTCCAATTTGTAAGCCATACTTCCAATACTTTTTAAAACCTTATAGGGGCCATAATATATGGGTGCTAATTTATTGTCCTTATATTTTTCCTTGAGGGACGTCTGTTTACATGGTTGTAGCCTTAAAAATACCCATGAAATACCCAATCCCACACTTCAAATTCCCTTTCACTGCGATGTTGATTTGCTTGTTGTTTCATCCTATTTTGTGCCATAACCAAGTCGTCCTTCAATAGTTTGAGAACCTCTTATTGGTTCCTTAAGTGGTCTTCCACTATTTGAACATTTGTATTCCATTTCAAAGGTGATGTAATGGATGGAGGATGATATCCATAAAGTTCCAAAAATGGGGACATTTTTGATGAAGTATGGAAGGATGTGTTGGACCACCATTCTGCCAAGGGAAACCACTTGACCCATTGTGTCTATTTATTGGATGCAAAGAAACAAAGATACCATTCTATACATTTATTCACAATTTCATTTTGCACATCGGATTGAGGGTGGTAAGATGAGTTGTGACCAATTGAGTACCCAAACAAGAAAATAATCCAGTCCAAAATTTTCCAGTGAAAATTGGATCTCTGACACTTACAATAATCTTGGGGACTCCATGTAGCTTTTGAACTGTTTCCATGAATGTTGTAGCTACTATACTCGATTTAAAAGGATGACAAAGAGAAGGGCATACTTTTTCATTCAATTCACTACTACCATGATGACAATATTTCCTTCAGATTTGGGTAAAAATGTAATAAAATCCATTGAAACTTCTTCCGAACGTTGAATTGGTATAGATAATGGTTGTAGGAGACTCGCCATCTTGATTGTCTCTCCCTTATTATGTCGGAAGACCAAAAATTTAGACAAAAAAATTTGAACATCAGTTTTAAGACCTTCCCAAAAAAATCCTTCTTGATCCTGTGGTATGCTTTCAAGAATATTGAATGTCCTCTTATAGGAGAAGTGTGCAATTCTATAAGGACCTTTTGTTTGAGTTGGGAATTCTTAAATAAATATAGGTAATCATGATACCATAGAAAAAAATTTATTCCATACAAAATTATCTAATGAACTTGGGTCCTCATGTAGTTGTTTAATGATCTTGCATACCTATTGATCTTGCTTCCATTCTATCCTTGCTTCTTCCACCCAATAAGATTGCGAAATAGAAATAACACATAGTGAACTTTTTGTTTCTTCTTCTTTCCTTGAAAGGGCATCTGGCACAACATTATGTTTTCCTTTTTTGTAGATAATTCCAAAGTCATAAACCAAAATCTTTGTAACCCATTTTTGTTTCTCTTTTGAACATAATCGTCCCTCCAAGAAGTACTTCAAACTATCATGATCTGTTTTTACTTTGAAGTGTATTCCTATTAGGCAAGGGTGTCATTTCTTAACTGCATGTAGTATGGACAACATTTATTTTTCATAAATGGGATTGACTAAGATTTATCCTTTAAGTTGGATTCTTTCAAAGGCAAGGGTCCTTCCTTCTTTCATTAAAACTGCACCAATTCCATGGCATGAGGCATCACACTCCAAAATAAATAAAAAATTGTAAAGTTAGGTGTGGCCAGGATGGGAGTTGTACACATAGTCTCCTTAAGTTTTTCAAAATATTTGGTTGCTTCTTCAGTTCAAGAAAATGTTTCCTTCTTTAATAATATTGTTAGAGGTGTTGCTATTTGACCATAGTTCTTGACAAACTTGTGGAGATAGCCTATAAATCCTAAGAATCCTCTAAGTTTCTTCACGGTTTTGGGAATTGGCCATTCCCTCATAGATTTAATTTTGTTAGGATCCACTTTTGCACATTTATGAGATACAATATGACCCAAATATTCCACTTCTTGAACCCTAAAGGCACACTTGGAAGGATTTGCATAAAGTTGTTTCTCTTCCAATAGTTGTAATAATCTGTCAACATGTTGTACATGCTCTTCCAAATATTTTTTGTAGATTAGTATGTCATAAAAAAATACTAACAAAAATTTTCTAAGGAAGGGCTTGAAAATAGAATCCATCAAGCTTTGAAATGTTGAATGTGCATTAGTAAGTCCAACTAGCATAACCAAAAACTCATAATGACCTTCATGTGTTTTAAAATATGTTTTGGAAATGTCTTCCTAGCTCATTCTGATTTGATGATATCCTGACCAAAGATCCAACTTAGTAAAGAGTTTTTCTCCATGCAATTTATCTAATAATCATCAATGAAAGGAACAATAAACTTATCTTTTATGGTCATTTTGTTGAGTTGTATATAATTTGGACACGTACGCCATGAACCATCCTTTTTTATAACTATCACCATTGGTGAAGAGATAGAACTTTGGCTAGGTTAAATGATGTCATCCTCTAACATTTCCTGGATCATGTGCTCAATCTCAGACTTCTGTACATATGGATACCTGTAAGGCCTAATGTTAGGTGCTACACTTATTGGTTGCAAATGAATAACATGGTCATTATCTCGAGTAGGTGGAAGACCCTCGGGAATTTCAGCAAATACCTAACTATTTGGAGATCTAATGGAGTAGAGGATATATATATTTGAACATCAAGTGAGAAAAATTGTTCAATTACACCTTGGTGCCCCTTTTTATGTAATTTTTTCATGCTATTAGATCTTATCACTTTATAGGGTTTCCCTTGGATACCTCTAAGCTCAATTTCCTTTCAATCTGAGGAAAATCTCATGAAAATATATTGAAAATTAAGGTTCATTATTCCCAATTATTGTAACCATTTGACCCCTAATACAACATCAACACCACCCATTTGGATGTAAATCATGGGGCTATCAAAAAAATACTCCCCTGTGTTGAGATTAATACTATGGAATTTCCCTAAACAATTTATGGTACCTCCATCTGCAATCATTACTTGAAACTTTGGTGCGAGATATACAAAGCAATTGAGATATTTTGATAATTTATAATTGATGAAATTATGGGTACTACCAGAATCAATCAATCTTATTACCTTTTTCTTTTTGATGTATCCTTGTATCTTGAGGCTTTGTGGAGTATTGATGTTGGTCAATGCATGACAAGATATTTTTGGAGTAGTCTTTTCTAGATATGGATCTTGTGGCGGTTCCAATTCTTGATCTTCTTCCTCTTCATAGTCTACGTAGGATAATTTATTCTCACTACATTTATGCCCCTTATTATACTTTCTATCACAATTGAAACATAGTAATTTTACTCTGCTTTCATCCATTTTTCGAGGTGTCAACCTTGTCGGTAAAGATACGCTTGTCTTATGAATACAAAAATGATTTTTTCTTCCTATGTATGCTCCAATGGTAGACTTGTGTGTAGCCTTATTCTTGTCTTGAATATGACGAGAAAATTGCATAGCTTCCATAATATTTGCAAGATGTCTTAAGAAAAGCTCATGTTTAATGTCTTATTTTAATCCACCCATGTAAGATTCTAAAAAATGTTCATCACTTATGTCATCTACCCTTGTGGCCAATGTAAGTTTTAAACATGTGAAGTAAACAAATGCATATAGATTATTAATCAAAACAAAAATTAATCAATGTCTCATACACATAGTACACATATATTTACATTGGAAACCCTTAACCAGGAGAAAACCAACCTTCCTTGGTGTCGCACCTCTCAACTCTTCATTGTATTAATTTCACCATTTACAATACAATATACACAATATTTTAGGTATTCCACAACTATCGAAACTTTAATCCCTTAATCCAGTATTAATTTAGAAAACCGCTAAAAATAGAAAAAAAATGCTAAAATAGAAAAGAAAACACCCAAAAAACAATTTTTTGGGTGTTTCTTTGGAGCCAAACACTTCTCATAACCAAGGGGGGAAATCCTATCCCCCCCTAGGAACCCCCCTCAAGTATCACTTGGTGCAAACGTCCATAAAGAGAAACAAGTGATGAGATTGTCAGATGTATCCATCAAATTTGGCGCACCCCCACACACACATGCAAAGAATGTAACACCTACCCAACAGCCAATGCTTGAAATTCTTAATTATAATATTCAATATCACCTAATTGCTTGATTCTTTTCAATTGACTGAAGTAGTCATGTTCCCAAAGTTTCCCATATTGTGTTTCTAATTCTCTTAAACCCCAAGTATAATGATAAAAAAGGGGCTTCCTTTTAACTACCCATTGATACCATTGATATGGTTTTATATCAAAGTTCAAAGTTGTTATGTTAATCATTTTCTTATCATCCATAACATTATGTAGTTCAAAATATTTCTCTATTTGGTTCCCCCAAGTAAATACCTATGTTCCATCAAACTTCTTTAATTCAATCTTGGGAAATTTGAATTTAGGACCCCCATCATAATTAACTCCACTATTAGAGTTATATCCACTTAAAAATTGCTTATTATCGAAAAGTTGTTCAACTTGAATACTACCTTTATTTTCATGAGTTCCTTGAATTTTGATATATCCTTTAGGGAGTCTCTCATCTAGAGCAATAAAGATCGTGGAAGATAAGGAATTTTGTAATTCCTTCAGGGATTTTTGTGTTTCTTCTTTATTTTCATCCATATTCTTTTACATTTCATCCATATTTCTTTGCATTTATTCCTTATTGTTATCCATATTCAATTTCATGTCATTCTTATTTTCATTCATCTTCTTCTTCCTCTATTTCCTATTTTATGTGATCTTCTTTTCCATTTATTCCCTATTTTCAATGATCTTCTTTTCCATTTATTCCCTATTTTCAGTGATATTCTTTTCCATTTATTCCCTATTTTCAGTGATATTCTTTTCCATTTATTCCCTATTTTCAGTGATCTTCTTTTCCATCTGGTGATAAATCTCTTGGATTTCATCTTGAGTCATGGTTGATCTCTTTGTAGATCTAGTTGGTGAAGTAAATTTTGGAGGAGCCTTTGGATCCATGTGACAAAATAATAATCGTCCTCTTTTTCCTCTTTATCACAAATTTTGAATCACCAAAAACAAATCTCTCAATAAAAATTTATGCCAAATATAAGTTATGTACCTTTCAAACCCTTAATTTGGAATTTGTCCTCCTATCTCACCTTCCTTCTAATGTATTTATGAAATTTCAGCCTTTCTGAGTCCGGAATTTTGTCCTATAGTACTATGATATGTCTTCTCTACAATGTCATAGGTCTCACCAAAATTTGATGTGCCAAGTGAAATTTATGGTAACTTTCCCAAACCTTGTTGATTTTTGGACTTTTTTGGAGAGCGAACTTGTATAGAATGTCACGTTTCCAATATTTTTTTAATGATTCTAAAATTTGGATCATATTTACTAGGAGATGTCTATTAAGTCTCCACTAATTTTCACTATCTAAAACCTCCCCAAAAAAATTTATAGCGAAAGTCCCAATATGACTAGTTTAAAATTGAATTTGGGATGAGTCAAAAACCCTATCTTCCATAGGCTATATCTCCTAAAGTATAATGACCCAAAAGCTAAAATTCGTACCACAGTTACCTTGATATGTCTTTTAAGTAACCTACAAATTTTTTTATCGGAATTATCCCAAAAAAAAAGTCATAGAGAAAATTCTAAGATGACTCGCTTGGGGAAGAAAAACCTTGGGATTGATGCTCTGATACCAAATGTTATGATACAACGCCTTAAAAAATGAAAAAAATCAATGAATATAGTCCACTTTGGGGAGGAACCCTCCTTTTACAATATATCCAATTCAGAATATAATATGATCCTAAGACTAGGTCTCCTTGTTATATATATAGGAGACAAAGGGTACAATTATAATGAAAGGGTACAACGAAGGGTTCTAGATGACATACAATTATAACACTATAAATGTAATAATTAAATATTTACGGATTAGTAAGGGGTTTTACACATAAAATTTGGCTTTGTCTAGGTCTTAATAGGTGACAGCTTTGGCCCATTGGCAAGGTGTGCACTAGATAATAGCCTTGGCCCATTGGCAAGGCATGAGTTGGATGGATGTCTTGGCCCATTGGAAAGGCATGAGGTGGATGGATGTATTATACCATTAGCAAGGAATTATTGGGATGGACGTCTTGGCCCATTGGCAAGATGGACCACAGAGACTCAGGCACACCTGTAGACATATAGGGCACACTGTGGAGACTTGGGTGCACTTGCGAATGGATAAGGCACTATGCAGATAGAGACAAGTCAGATGATTTGATTAGAGTTGGATAGAGTCTTAATGAGAATGACTGCCTAGACTTAGATGGATCGATAAAGTTAAGTGATATTCACTTGGGATTTGCGACAGACAGTTGAGGTGCCTCCAGGCACAAGTTGTTGTAGATCACAATCATGGATCACACTCATAGGGTGTATTCCCTTGGGTACACATCCATTGGTCACAACCAAATTGAATCGGATGGAGTTTCCTTCAATGGACTTGAGATGGACCAGATGAGTTGACCCACTTGGAAGAAGTTGAGCACAGATGAATTGAACAATGGGGTTGCCTCAACAAGCTTGAGATGACCTTGTGAATGGGATTACTTGGGTGAATGAGGCCACCTAGGAAAGCTTGAGATGACTTGAGTGAACCCAATGTGGGTCTGAACAATGTCGCGAATAACTCAACGAACAAGTCAAATCCTCTAACAATTGAATCCTTGGGAAGCCTCTAGTAATCTATAGATATGGTAGGGGATTTCATATTTGGAATGTTGCCTTTGTCCAACTCCTAAATTCAGTGTCAGAGTGGATATATTCTTCTTCAATATAACCCACAATCTCATGTTCAAGTTTGGGGGAAAGAATGTAAATTAGGAAATATGCATTGAAGAAGACTCCTAGCATTGAAAAGAGCAAGGACCGCTCATACCACCTGGGTTGTGCCACCTCCATGAATGTCATGAGGTTCATCCTTTCATTATCAACTTCTTCTAATAGATCCCTTATCAATCCACCATTGCTCAAATTTCCTGAGTGACTTTTAGTGGAAGAGAATTCCTCAACCATTCCTAGGACAACAACCACAATTTTCAACATCATGGCTTGACAACCATACTATTGCTAAAAAGGATACGAACTAATTGTGTGAATCCATTTCAAATTCAAAGACCTATATGACAATACTTAAGAAAATCACACACACAATCATGAATATTAAAATAAACATAACCACAAAAGGGGAAAAAACACACTTGACTCTTGACTCTCATCTAGAGTACCTCCCCTCTATCTTCAAACTGGGGACTATGAAAACTATATAAAAGATGCATCAATAATGATACTTACCTACTCATTGCATCACACTAGGATGGTGTTCCATTTCATTAACATTAATATTAACTCGTTGTCGAGCACTCCTCCTCGTCTGGGAATACGCTATAGAGGACAACAATCTATGAAAAATAATCATCAATAAAGTTTAGTTTAATTAATAATAGCAACACAAAACCAACAATATTTTATAGCTTGATAACAATTTCTCAACTTTTAAAAACATATTCCCAATCGAATTGGTAACAACAAACAAGTATAAATGTAGAAAACAATCAGAGAGATAGATGCCAAAACCTTGCTTACATTGATTCTTTACAAACTTTGTTTAACTTCTATAAAGTGAATAAATATGCAGTGCATTGAAATTTAATGGAAAATTTTCAACCAAGAAACCAAATAAATTTAAATTCACACCTAAAAGAACGCATTCATTGGAAATAAAAGTGCCTTCATGATCCAGTAGGAAAACTTGTCAAGAAATGTCTTTGGAACATTATGCTTCTTCAAATCAATGCTCAAGTCTAGAGTGTATGTGTCCCATGGTTGGAAATGAATCACCATCACATATTCATATATCAATGTCAATAATCTTAGAAAAACATAAACAACATCAACCAAAACAAAGTGACAACTGGTATTGAATGCCCTTCTCCAACCATTGAACTATCTATCACATGATCTTTTGTTGATTATCTTATGAACCATAACCATTGCAATCATCTCGTAGTTGGAAACATAACCACTGCAATTACCTTGCAGCTGACAACATTTTGAATGACAAATGGACGACTCATTGATTAATAACAATATAATGTATGAACGATCATGGTGAGTTAGATCGTCATCTATTAAGTGTTTTCCTGGGGGAAAATGCCTATGATGTAGTAACAATTACATACACCATAATAATGCATAGATTTAACATGAAACTTTAAAATATAAAATAATCCAGGTGGATATCGGTGGCCACCCGCCTAATCCAAATGGCTCAAAACAATTTGTTGGCAACTTACTATTTTTAGCATTTTTTCAGTTCCTAAACTTCCAGGGCCATTTTGAGGGCCTAAATGATGCTTTTTTCATGAGAGGACACCTTAATCATGGCCAAAGGATACCTTTCCAAAGATTTATTGTGTGCCCCAAACGGAGATCATATGCCAAGGTTACGCCCTCGAGAAGTTGATACACCAAACTACCCAAAATGGGGTCCACAAAATTGTTGGCTTTTCATCTTTCGGGGTTAGGGTTTTGGATTTTATTTATGTTAAAAAGGTCTTTGGAGCCTCATTGTAACAATCATCTTCTTACGAATGTGATTAGTCGTCACATCTCTTCTCAGAGATAAGTTGAAACCATTCTAGCGAGTCTTTCACTCTGTATTTCTACAGTTTTGTACATTTCGCTCATTAATAGAAATTGTGTATTACAGTATCTTTGTGTTTATGGTTATATCCCTGATAAATATATGTTATATTATTGGATATCTGATATATCTCTGTACATTTATTTATTATATCTCTGCTCTCAATTCATGCTGAAAATAATCTGGATCAGTGGTATCAGAGCAAGCTACTCTTGATAGTTTTTCAGTGCATGTCCTTGATGAGGTTCGAGTATAGAAAGTTGGGTCTCGAGATTGTCTCTCTTGAGGAAAATAACTCTCTCATGCCCAAGAAACCCTCCATGGAATAAGAAAAGAAAAATGATGGAGCAGAAGATTCTATCAATATGTTCCTTGAGCAAGCTCTCACATGACAGAGGGATGAAATGATGGAGAATTTTTCCCACATCCTTCAATGCCTGTCGATAACAGCAGGAACATATTCATCAAGCGATCACTTTGGAAGAACCTCCCCTTTCAAGGTACAAGTCAATTTTGATATTTGAAAGTCAGATAGATGCAGATGCCCTAGAAAAATGGTTAAATATGCCAGAAGGTTATTTCTTTGTTCACAATTTTTTCGACAAGGAAAAGATCACCTTCACACTCCTTAAGGCTCTCCCCCATGTCAAACATTGGTGGGAAACTTACTGGGACCAAAGTTCCACAGAGAATTATGGAATATATGGGGTCGTGTAACACACCCAACCCCTAAATACCCTTTCTAGGGATGGGGCATCAAATTTTTTCTTTCCCTGGTTCATTTTTGGTCCCTTACTTCTGCAAAACCCTCTCATTCTACTACCCCGAGGTTTACATATCTCACTAAGAGATTAAACCAGCTAATGGGGTCCTCATTGTGACCTCGGGCTGAAAACAAGGAGCTAAGAGCATGCATTAGCAAAGGTTTCGACACTTCGGTCCATGTCCTCCATCGAGATCCTACGGTTCAAGAGGGGGATTCGACGATTTGCACGTAACACGCCTTTTTCCAAATCTCCAAAGTCCCAAAATATCACCACGCGGCCTTAGCCCTTCGGTGATCATCGTTGGACTTCCCTTTATCAACCTATTCTCAAACCTCCTGAATTCACGCCATGTGGCTTGGGCCCTTCAACAATCGGTGCTCGATGATTCTCGTTGAATCATTCTTTATCATACTACATTGGAATCTTTCGAACTCTCGAAACTGTCCATAATTCCGAAGTCTTGGACATGTCACCAGCCCTATTGGCCAGGCGGGCACGATTCAATAGTTGACATGTGGCAAGGGTCAAGCAGTGACACGTGTCCTCCTTAGGGAGTGACACATGTCATTCTCTAATAGGCACAAGGGATGGTTGAATCGGCTAATTCTGGGTGACACATGGCACCTTGGTTGCGACTCCATGTCACCCGAGATGACATCAATGGGCCACATCACCCCCATCACACGACTGAGATTTATCCACATGGATCCATAGATCCATGGTCCTCTTTACTTTGCATCTCCAGGCTTCAGGGCTTACCAACTCCTCTCGACATAAATCCCCCAAAGAGCTAAGTCCCTGGACTCTTGGATTTGACGCCACATGTTCTCTTCGATCAACGGTCAAGATCCACTTTAGCACTCACGAATTCAAAAATTTCATACTTCATAAATTCTTGGTCGGTTTCCTACGGAGTATGGAATCTATGGACTATAGGATCGGTTTCCACGTAACCCCCTCATCTAGTGATCCTAGTTTAATAGTCGCTACTTGATGAGGAATGAGTAGGGTCCACATGTTGCTCCACGATGTGTTCCTGGTTAGTTTGGTAGTCAAGGGTGGGTCCCTTAGATTGATGACTCGGAAGGATCCCAAAGGATCTGAATATCGATGGTCCACATCACTTTGGCAGTTTGAAATTTGGGAGTTCGGTGTGTGTATCTCTCAGCTTTCCCTCTGGACCATGCCAGATCTGTCACCACGTGTGCCTAGTGTCTACGACTAGGATTTACTCTGGTTGGTAGAGCTTCGGGGAAAAATAACGCATTTTGATATCGTCGAATACCCAAAATCCTAGATAATCGTTGATCTATGGAGACATGTCCCTCTAGATTCAACAATCCAAATTAACTCTGTGACTCCGACATTCAGGAGTTTCAGTGCTAGACCATTACAAATCTCCCGAAGTAAGACTTCACCGAAGTGATTAACGCTTCCCTTCCTATGTTTGATTTAATGGATAAGAGTGATCCATACGGGATCCCTATATCGACGGTCCTTGTCAATTCGCGACTTCATCCTTTGGCTACTTTCAAGGATTGTGGAGTCACAAGTCCTGAAGTCCCAAAGTCGAAAGAGCTATCCCCCTTTGGACTAGCAAGGGGTTCCCAGATCTTGGTCACATTGATACATTGGAAATTATAGGGGCTAAGTGCTAATCCTTTAAGAGTAATTGGGTTAAGGACATGGGCACGAGCCCTTGGTCAGATGGGTGGATAGTCTAAAGGAAAG
>SNQJ01S0033778.1:226529-249100 GCA_010110895.2 Picea sitchensis
TCTCTAATAGGCACAAGGGATGGTTGAATCGGCTAATTCTGGGTGACACATGGCACCTTGGTTGCGACTCCATGTCACCCGAGATGACATCAATGGGCCACATCACCCCCATCACACGACTGAGATTTATCCACATGGATCCATAGATCCATGGTCCTCTTTACTTTGCATCTCCGGGCTTCAGGGCTTACCAACTCCTCTCGACATAAATCCCCCAAAGAGCTAAGTCCCTGGACTCTTGGATTTGACGCCACATGTTCTCTTCGACCAACGGTCAAGATCCACTTTAGCACTCACGACTTCAAAAATTTCATACTTCATAAATTCTTGGTCGGTTTCCTACGGAGTATGGAATCTATGGACTATAGGATCGGTTTCCACGTAACCCCCTCATCTAGTGATCCTAGTTTAACAGTCGCTACTTGACGAGGAATGAGTAGGGTCCACATGTTGCTCCACGATGTGTTCCTGGTTAGTTTGGTAGTCAAGGGTGGGTCCCTTAGATTGATGACTCGGAAGGATCCCAAAGGATCTGAAGATCGATGGTCCACATCACTTTGGCAGTTTGAAATTTGGGAGTTCGGTGTGTGTATCTCTCAGCTTTCCCTCTGGACCATGCCGGATCTGTCACCACGTGTGCCTAGTGTCTACGACTAGGATTTACTCTGGCTGGTAGAGCTTCGGGGAAAAATAACGCATTTTGATATCGTCGAATACCCAGAATCCTAGATAATCGTTGATCTATGGAGACATGTCCCTCTAGATTCAACTGTCCAAATTAACTCTGTGACTCCGACATTCAGGAGTTTCAGTGCTAGACCATTCCAAATCTCCCGAAGTAAGACTTCACCGAAGTGATTAACGCTTCCCTTCCTATGTTTGATTTAATGGATAAGAGTGATCCATACGGGATCCCTATATCGACGGTCCTTGTCAATTCGCGACTTCAGCCTTTGGCTACTTTCAAGGATTGTGGAGTCACAAGTCATGAAGTCCCAAAGTCGAAAGAGCTATCCCCCTTTGGACTAGCAAGGGGTTCCCAGATCTTGGTCACATTGATACATTGGAAATTATAGGGGCTAAGTTCTAATCCTTTAAGAGTAATTGGGTTAAGGACATGGGCACGAGCCCTTGGTAAGATGGGTGGATAGTCTAAAGGAAAGACGCCCTTCTCCTACGGAATTCAAACTTAGCATTCTCACTAAGGTAAACTTCACAGGGTTGGCAGGGATTAGGAATTTCAGTCAATCCTACCCCCTCTCTCTCATGTGGATTCACATCTCATGACTATCTAGCATCAAAACTGAGATAAATTGAAAGATCATATAGAGATAACAGTTTATAGAAATCACGGAGCTTTCCTAATAATTGTTCAAATACTAAAAGACTGAATCATAAGCATAGACATTTCATCATAACATTCAATATAATACATAGAGTATGAAAATACTTATCACAACTGCAAAATGTGAAGCAACTGCTAAAAGGGGTGCACGTTTCTTCCCAACCATAGGCACAACCACTCCTACTGGATTTACCACTGGCCACCCCCGAGCTAGACCATGATGCTCTAAGAGAGATTCTTTCTCTTTGCTCCACAACAGTCAAGGACGATAGTTACTCTCCTTCTCCCACAAGAACTGGGCATATAGTTTTCTCTACTCCAAGCAAGAAGGTCTGCACGAGTACTTCTTCAGTCACTCATCAACCTCATTTATCAGCTTGTAGTGAAACCCTGCCCATGGCTTCTTACAGCCAGATCGAGCTTACTGCTCAACTTTTTCTTTCTCAACTTCAGAATCGAAGTATCTTCAGTGCTCTTCTCGGGAGAGTGTTTTTCTCTACTATGTTATCCCGCAGATCTGTCTCTGTCCCTGAATTACCTCATTTCTTTCCTTCCTCAACAAGGTTGCCTAGGACTGAATCCCAATTCGTGGTTAGGCCCGAAAGCCTTAAATATGGGTACCTTGCCCCATCTCCTCATTAACTCTTGAGCATGGCCTTCGAACTACCAGCCTGACTGGTAATTCATTTAAGGGTCAGAGGATTGTTGAGCAATTACACCCAGTAGATATTGGTTTGGTTAGGATCATCTCAACCATACTTGGTTTCCCTTCACCATCTCTCTCGTAGAATCCATGGTCTATCTTGGAAAACTTCCCCCCTTTCAACAATTGTGCAACACATATTAAAATTTTATTAATAACATGAATTCATACATTGAATCTTTTATACAAGGGTTCATCAAATCAAACATTCACACATATTTAGTCTGCCATAGTCTCTTGGCCGATTATAGTTATATTTACAAATTGGGGGAAACATGGGTATTACAATCCCCTCCCCCTTAAAGGAACACCATCCTTGATGTTCTACCTACTGATGTGATTTGTATGTACAGAAGCAAACAAAAATGGATATGCATGTCTCATGGAATCCTCTATTTCCTATGTAGCCTCATTTGGGCCAAAGTGTTTCCAGGCCAATAGAATAGTTTCCTAGTGGTCGTGATCATTTTATGATAACCAGGATGACTAGTATATGGTCTTATGTGTAGTTCATCCATTATGAACCTCTTCAAGTCGTTACAATTTGGAATGTATAATCTTCCTATGTAAGTCAGCAAGTCATCATCAAGCATCTGATAACCTTCATACTTCGGCCCTGTGGGCTCTTGCTTTAGGTATGATGTCACGGTCTTGAAAAATGCATCTATCTCTTGTGCAATTTTGACTCTCTCTTTGATGTTTGATTCATTGGTGCTTACAACTACCAAGTGAACTAATTTCATACTTCTACTAAGGGAATCAACCACCCTATTCTCCTTTCCTTTGATATGTTTGATTTCAAAATAAAAATCACTAAGGAGAGCCATCCACCTAGCTTGTCTCACATTGAGTTTTGATTGGTCAAATAGATACCTCAATCCACTATGGTTTGTCATAAGTACAAATCTCCTACCTAGGAGGTAATGCCTCTGCATATTTAAAGAATGCACTATGGAAACCAATTCCATATCATGGGTCACATAATTGATTTCATGCTCATTCAATTTTCTAGACTCGTAGCAAATCACATGTCCTTCTTGCATAAGGACTCCTCCAAGCCCTTCCTTGCAGGCATATGTACACACAATGAAATATTTGTTTGGATCTACAATATTCAGCACATGCGCATTGGTTAGAAGGTATTTCATCTCTTGAAATCTTTCTTCACATTCTGATGTCCAAATGAATTTAACCCCCTTTTTCTGAAGGGAGGTGAGTGGGAAACCAATCTTGGAGAATCCTTTTATGAATCTCTTATAGTATCCTGCCAGGCCCATAAGGGATTTGATATCAAATACATCTTTTGGGGTAGGCCAATCCATGATGTATTTAATCTTGTTAGGGTCAACTGCTACTCCTTCCTTAGAAATAACATGGCCTAGGAAGTGGACTTGTTTTTGGAAAAAGTCACACTTACTGAGCTTAGCATAGATTCGGTGTTCTATTAGAACTTAGAGTACTAACTTGAGATGTTATGCATTCTCTTCTCTATTATTGAAATAGATTAGGATATCATTAATGAAAAACAATACAAACCTATCCAAGAACTTTCTGAATACATTATTCATTAAGCACATAAAAGTGTTTGGTGCATTGGTAAGCCCAAATGGCACCACCAAAAACTCATAGTGACCATATCTTGTCCTAAAGGTTGTCTTGTGGATATCTTCATCTTTAATTCAGACCTGATGGTATCCAGACCTCAAGTCAATCTTAGAAAAGATGGTAGCACCCCTTAATTGGTCAAACAAATCATCAATCCTTGGCAACGGATACTTATTCTTGATGGTCATCTTATTGAGTTGTCTATAATCTATGCACAGTCTGAGTGTGCCATCTTTCATTTTCACAAACAAGGTTGGTGCTCCCCATGGAGACACACTAGGTTGTATGTAGCCTTTCTCCCACACCTCCTTCAACTGGAGTTTGAGATCAACTAGCTCTGGTGTACTCATTCTATAGGGTGTTCTAGACATTGGCACTTCTCTTCGTACAAGTTCTATTGAAAAGTTAATATCCCTTCTTGGAGGTAGACTTGGTACCTCTTCTGGGAATACATCTGTATATTCTCTTAATATGGGATGGTTCTCTAGGCTAGGTTTGTCGTCCTCAATAGAGTTTAGTACTTGGATTGCATACAAGGGACATCCCTTTATGCAATACTTCTTCACTTGGAGGGTTGATATTTGTGTCACTGAGACACGATTTTGAATCCCTTGTAGGGTTACCCTCCTTCCTTCTTCATTTTCACACTCCAAAGTTTTATTGTAACAATCCAACTTGGTTTTGTGGGCAGCCAACCAGTCCATGCCAATCAGCAAGTCCTAATATCCTAGAGGAAGTATTTTTAGGTTTGCTTGGGTGGGAAACCCACTCATGACAAATTGGCATGCTGGTCTGACCTCTGTTACTTTTCTTTTGGTTCAAGTGGCTAGTTGTACCAGTCATGATTTAACATGTTTAAGTTGTTGCAATTTAAATTTCTCAATAGTTTGAGGGGCAACATAACTCAAATTAAAACCAAGGTCAATTAAAATGGAAACATGATGGTTGGCAATCGTACATTCCATATCCACCACTGAAGCTCAGTGGTCAGCTTGTCTATTATCCAAGGATACATAAATTTGTGGCAGGATCATAGCCACATCATTGACTATGGTATCCTCTTGGATGTTGTAGACCCTACCAGGGTTTTGTTGCCTATGCGGAAAGTCCCTCAAGAGATGTTCCTCTCCATAACTAAAACATTTCAAGGTTTCTCTCTTTGTGTTATCAGTCTTACTTGGAGTTGCTCTGAATGGTTTATTTCCACTCTAGGATGGAAAATTTTGTTGATACACACTTCTGGCAAGAAGGCTCATCCTAGAGCTCTTACCAAGGTTCTTAAATATCGAGGATTTAAACTCCTTCTTCTTGAATTCTGAATTGTTTTTCTTCTTCCAGTCTTCACGGGGTTTTGTCTTACTCTTGAATTTCTCATAGAAATATCTTACTTTTTGAATATTATCTTCTAAGGTAATTGGCTCATCAAACTCAATTATGTCCCGGTAGAACTGAGGTAATCCACTAATAAACTATTGCATCTTTACCTTTTCATCCTTTATGTAGGGCACATACCTCATCAGCTCGAGAAATTTATTGGTATACTCATATATGGTGAGATGTCCCAGCTTAAGTTCATATAACTCCTTGGTCTTCCCATCAAAGTACTTTTTTTACAAGTACTTCTTCTTGAAGTATTTCTCAAATTGTTTCCATGACAAGTCCTTCTCATGGAATCCTTTCACATTCCTAAGGTCTACCCACCAAATGGAAGCTTTCCCATTTAGGTTGAAAATGGTTATTTGAGCCTTTAAGTTTTTAGAGTAGTCATGGACTCTGAAGTACTTCTTCAAGCCAAGTATCCACTTCTGCTTCTTCCCCCTTCTTAATATCTCCATCGAAGGTGGGTGGTTTGTATTTCTTGAATTCTTCAGGGTCACGACTCTTGGAATGTTTCCTCTTCTTTCCTCTTATCTAAGAATGGGAACTTGTTTTACCACTAGAAGATTCCTTGGAGTTGTCAGTGTCCTCTCCAGAGGAATATTCCATTGGATGTCTCTTGGCTCCATGTTGGGCCTTATTTGAGGTGATCCTCCTGGTGTGGCCACTTTCAAGACCATGCTTCTATATCTCAGGTGGACTTAGAGTTTTCTTAGTATTATTCATGTCCACATGACTAGCAGTTGGACCATGTTGCAGTTGCCTTTGTATATCTGATAGACTTTGCAATAGGACTGCATTAATTTATGTCTTCTTTTCCTCCTCCTTGATCATCCTTTGATTGTCAGCCTTATAACTCTGTAATTATTCCATGAGGCTTCTTACAGTTTCGGCCAAATTTGGAGGGGTTTCCACCACCCTCCTTTCATCAGATTCTTCCTCTCTATTGTGGGAGCTCTCCCCCAACTCCTTATGTGTCACCATACTTTACGTAGTATTTCTCCTGTTGTTCATCGGCTGCTTGAGTGCAGATAATTTTTTTTATGTTAGTTACTAATCTACCAATTCATGAACAACACATATCATTGCAAGGTGAAGTTGGTTCTTTATTTCGAAACATTAGCAACCTACAGTACAGACTTCTAAAAAATCTATCCATAGTAGAAGGGGGTACGGTAGGGTGTTACCCCATAAGTTCTCTAATAATATTTTTATGTGACTCGTGCATGAGACCAAGCAGGCCAAGTTTTGTTTCCATGCTTTGATACAAATTTGTAACACACCCAACCCCTAAATACCCTTTCTAGGGATGGGGCATCAAATTTGGGCTTTCTCTGGTTCATTTTTGGTCCCTTACTTAAGAAAAACCCTCTCATTATACTCCCCCAAGGTTTACATCTCTCACTAAGTGATTAAACCAGCTAGAGGGGTCCTCCTTGTGACCTCGGGCAGAAAATCGGGAGCTAAGAGCCTGCGTTAGCAAAGGTTTCAACACTTCGGAAGTTCCCAGAATTCAGGATTTCCAAAAGTGTTGTCAAATTCTCAGATCGCCAAACCACAGAGGAGATCAACGGTCCACATCCTCCACCGAGATCCTAGAGTTAAAGAGGGGGTTTCGACGATCTGCACATAACACACCTTTTTCCAAATCTCTGAAGTCCCAAAATATCGCCACATGGCCTTAGCCCTTTGACGATCGGCGTTTGGAGATCGTCATTGGAATTCCCTTTATCAACCTATTCTCAAACCTCCTGAATTCACGACACATGGCTTGGGACCTTGGACAATCGACGTTCGACAATTCTCGTTGAATCATTCTTTATCATACTATGTTCGAATCTTCCAAACCCCCGAAACTGTCCAGACTTCCAGAGTCTCGGACACGTCACTAACCCTGTTGGCCAGGTGGGCACGATTCAATAGTTTACACGCAACAAGGTTCAAGTGGTGACACATGTCCTCCTTAGGGGGTTTCATGTGTCCTTCTCTAATAGGCACAAGGGATGGGTGAATCGGCTAATTCTAGGTGACACATGGCACCTTGGTTGTTGGTCCACGTCACTCGGGATGACGTCAATGGGCCACATCACCCCATCACACGACTGAGATTTATCCACGTGGATCCATAGATCCATGGTCCTTGTTACTTTGTGGCTATGAGCTTCGGGGCTTACCGACTCCTCTCGACGTAAATCCCTTGAAGAGATAAGTCCCTATACTCTTGGAAACGGTGCCACATGTTCTCTTCAACCAACGGTCTAGATCCACTTCGACACTCACGACTTAGGCAATTTCATACTTCATAAATTCTTGGTTGGGTTCCTCCGAAGTACGGAATATCTGGACTATGAGATTGCTTGCCACATAATCCCCTGATCCAACGATCCTAGTTCAACAATCGACACTCAATGGGGAATGAGTAGGGGCCACATGTTTCTCCCCAACGTGTTCCCAGTTAGTTAAGTAGTCGAGGATGGGTCCCTTAGATCGATGGCTCAGAAGGATACGAAAGGATCCGAGGATCGATGGTCCACGTCACTTCGACAGTTCGGAATTTGGGAGTTCAATGTGTGTATCTCCCGACTTTCCCTTTGGACCACGCCGGATATGTTGCCACGTGTGCCTAGCGTCTACGGCTAGGATTTACTCTGACTAGTAGAGCTTTAGGGAAAACTCACGTGTTCCTATATCATTGAATACCTAGACTCCTGGATAACCATTGATCTATGGACACGTGTCCCTCCAGTTTCAATGGTCCAGATTAACTCCGCGACTCTGACATTCAGGAGTTTTAGTGCTAGACCATTCCAAATCTCCTGAAGTAAGACTTCACCGAAGCGATTAACGCTTCCCTTCCTATGTTCGATCTAACAACTGAGAGTGATCCATATTGGATCCCCAGATCGATGGTCCTCGTAGATTCACGACTTCGGCCTTCAACTACTTTCGAGGATTGTGGAGTCACAAGTCTCGAAGTCCTGAAGCCAAAAGAGCTAGCCCCCTTTGGACTAGCGCAGGGTTCCTAGACCCTGGTCACATTGATACTTTGGAAATTCTAGGGGCTAAGCGCTAATCCTTTAGTAGCAATTGGGTTAAGGACATGGGCATGAGACCTCAATCATATGGGTGAATAGTCTAAAGGAAAGACACCCTTCTCCCACATAATTCAGACTTAACATTCCCACTAAGGTAAAATTCATAGGGTTGTCAGGGCTTAGGCATTTCAGTCAATCCTACCCCCTCTCTCTCTTGTGGATTCACATCTCATGACTATCTAGCAGCAAAACTGAGATAAATTGAAAGATCATATAGATATAACAGTTTACAGAAATCACAGATCTTTTCTAATAGTTGTTCAAATACTGAAAGACTGAGTCATAAACACAGTCATTTCATCATCACATTCAATATAATACAAAGAGTATGAAAATACTTATTAGAACTGGAAAATGTGAAGCAACTGCTGAAAGGGGTGTTTGTTTCCTCCCAACCATAGGCACAACCACTCCTACTGGATTTACCATTTTCCACCCCCGAGCTAGACCATGATGCTCCTAGAGAGATTCTTTCTCTTTTCTCCACAACAGTCAGGGACGAAGGTTACTCTCCTTCTCTCGCAGGAACTAGGCGTCTAGTTTTCTTTACTCCAAGAAAGGAGGTATGCATGAGTACTTCCTCGGTCACTCGTCAACCTCGTTTATCAACTTGTAGCGAAACCATGCCCATGGCTTCTTACATCCAGATCGAGATTACTGCTCAACGTTTTATTTCTCAACTTCAGAATCAAAGTTTCTTCACTGCTCTTCTTGGGAGAGTGTTTTTCTCTACTTTGTTATCCCACAGATCCGTCTCCATCCCCAAATTACCTCATTTCTTTCCTTCCTCAACAAGTTTGTGTGGGTCTGAATCCCAATTCATGGTCAGGCCTGGAAGCCTTATAGATGGGTACCCTGCCCCATATCCTCATTAACTCTTGAGGATGGCCTTCTAGCTACCAACATGACTAGTAATTCATTTCTGGGCCAGAGGATTGTTGAGAAATTACACCCATTAGGTATTGATCTGGTGAGGGTCATCTCAACCATACTCAGTTTCCCTTCACCATCTCTCTCATAGAATCCATGGTCTATCTTGGAAAAATTTCCCCCTTTCAACAGTTGTGCAACACATATTCAAATTCTACTAATAACATAAATTTATACATTGACCCTTTTATACAAGGGTTCATCAAATAAAACATTCACACATATTTAGTCTGCCATAGTCTCTTGGCCAGTTATAGGTATATTTACAAATTGGGGGAAACAAGGGTATTACAAGTCGAGCCCACTTGGTATTTTTTGTAGATGCAGTCAAGGAATAATATTACCCTGTTGGTAACTATGACGACTATTACATGAGATGGACCACACCGTGTTAAGAGAGGGGCCAAACAGTGTCAGAGTTCACCAATACCTTCCATACCTTGCGCACCAATATGGGTATCAAATATTTTGAGTGACATTTGGTTCTGAAATACCGTGGGGCTCTACACAAGTACATCCAAATTGAAACAGAGTTTATGGAAATCTCATCCTTGGGAGCACCCTATCGATATGTTGTCAAAATCGAGCAGAAATTTAGGCACCAGAACAAATGGGAGTTCAGGTTTGCAAATCCACAACAACCAAAGTATGATAAAGACAGACCTAACAAAAAACCTCTCGAAAACCAGTCTAAGCCACAGGAAAATAAGGGTCACAGAAAGATGAAGAAGGACACTAGAAAGTGGTGTGATTTCCACAAAAGCCTCTAGCACAACATCGATGAATTTCATTCAAAACAATCATTTGTGGTTGAGATCAAAGAAAAATATTTGAACCCAGATTCATAATTTGATTCAGAAAATAATGGGAGAAGATATATCATCCACACAGACCCCACGGTTACTATCGCGACCGCAACAATTCAACCAGAAGAACCAACATATCCTGAGGAGGGGGAGCGCCTCTTCCATTCACAGATGTGGGTGAAGGGGACCTCGTTGCATTTCATTGTTGATAGCAGAAGCTAGAAGAACCTCATCTCAACAGAGGTCGTCAAACCATTGGGATTGTTGACAACACCACACCCTCAACCATACAACATCGGGTGGCTTCGCCAAGGACGATATCTCCATGTCAGCCAATAGTGTCGATTGTCATACGACATCCAACCCTTCAAGGATGAGGTATTATGTGATGTTGCCCCGCTAGATGTCTGTGATGTTATTTTGGGCTAGCCATATATGTGAAAGCGCCATGCTATTTATGAGTCTCGACCCTGTAGTTTCATTTATACTCTAGGGGGTCATCTCTACAGGATACCAGAGGTAGTTCCAACTATTTTCCCACCTAAACAGTGTTGCAAGGTAGTATCTCATACTACAAAATTCAACTTCTTCACAATCTATTCAAAAGGTGAACAAAAGGACACTGCAACCACTACAACCTCAGTCCAAGCACCTTCTATCTAGTAGAAGTAGGTCGACAAGATTGAAGCAAAGTAAAAAGATTCCTTCTACACATAATCAGCTCATCAGGTTCTCAACAACCTCCCATAAATGAAGCAACACAACTTCTCCAACAAGGAAAGCAACTCACCAAGGTTCAGATTCAACAAGCGCTTTCACCTCTCCCCTGGGAACTCAATGCAATGGAGACCATTTCTTCCTAAGGATGGAGGATTGATCCAGGTGGATATCGCTAGCGACCCACCTATTCCAAATGGCTTAAAACAGTGTGTTGGCAACTTACTATTTTTAGCAGCTTTTCGGTTCCTAAACTTTCGGGGGCATTTTGAGGGCCTAAAGGATGATTTTTTGCGATTGGGAACCTCAATGATAGCCAAAGTCTTTTATTGAGCCCCCAAAATGAATCTCCTTTTTGATACCTTTTCAACAAGCTATCGTGTGCCCCAAATGGAGATCATATTCCAAAGTTACGTCCCCTGGAAGTTGATACACCAAACTACCCAAAACGGGGTCCATAAAATTGTTGGCTTTTCATCTTCCAGGGTTAGGGTTTTGGATTTTCTTTATCTTAAAAAGGACTTTGGAGCCTCATTGTAACAATCATATTCTTGTGAATGTGAGTAGTTGTCACATCTCTTCTCAGAGATAAGCTGCCACCATTCTAGCAAGTCTTTCACTCTGTATTTCTAGAATTTTGTACATTTCGCTCATTAATAGAAATTGTGTATTACTGTATTTCTGTGTTTATGGTTATATCCCTGATAAATATTTGTTATATTATTGGATATCTGATATATCTTTTTACATTTATTTATTATATCCCCTCTCTCATTTCGTGCCGAAAATAACCCGGATCAGAAAACTAGCATAAAATGGCTTCTCAACTCTTTTTACATTGAAACCCCAAAAAGGAAAATTAGTGTAAAATGGATTAACTCTATTTACCTTGAAACTCCAAAAGGGAAAAATAGCATAAATGACTTATTGGCTAATTCTTAAATAAATAAGAGGATTACATGCAAGAGCCACACTCTCTCAATTTGAGATTCAGGTTTTTTTACTCTTCGTCTGCAATGTGAAGAGATATAATTCCATTGCTCTAAGACTATTCATTTCATTCCACCAAGAACAATATTGTATTCGTCCTCTTAGTTTTTGGAATAATCCTCTACTGTTTCCATATCTATATCTTTCTCTTTGTAATATTGTGTAGTGGTTTTTTTTAAAAAGTGCTAATGTGTATTGATAACAACAAAAGTGGCATGTTGACTTGCAACCTATCTTTGGCAACAAACATTCCATCTTGTGCACTCTTGTTTATGTTGCTTTCTTTGTCATTATAAATATTTTGGTGGAGCCACTCAAGCCATACCACTAGGGATTCCAAGGCGTTACCCCAACTATTTTCACTAAGTTTTTTCTTGAGCTTCTCCATCTTTTGTTACATTGAGACTTTTGAGGTATCACCCTAGTGTAATATTGGGGGTCTTCCATAAAATCGACATAACTAAGCCTTAGTGTAATTGGGATTTTAAAAAAACCTCCCCACTTGTAACATAAATGAAACAAAGACTACCAACATTAAACTTGCAAATATGCCTCCATGCAAATCCCAAATCAACTATTTTGATAGTGTTTAATCCTTATGTCCACATTCTCAAACTTTACCATTATTACAGATAGATTTGATTCCACTCCTTAGATCCATTTCAAAACAAGCATTAGGATCATCTAGGCTTTTACCTCTCCTCCTTACCCAAAGATATTGGGTGTACTCCCATAATTTATAATAAGGATAACCATTCCTTAACATACAACTCAAAAGTAAGTCAATGCAAAAGTTATCATGTCCAAATTAGTTAGGCATATTGTCAATGTATTTGAGAAGCGTGTCTTTATTATGCCACCATTTATATTTAGTAAATTTAGTTTAGAATATTACAAAAAAACTTATATTTAGTAAATTTAGTTTGGAGGCTTACATCAAAACTTTATTCCAAAATCATAAATAATGTTCAATGCTTTGATCAACCAAGATTGTAAGATGCTTGAGCCCCAGTTCTCATTATTAGACATGGACATCTATAATTCATTAAGTTGGATACAATATTGTAAGATGCTTGAGCCCCAGTTCTCATTATTAGACATGGACATCTATAATTCATTAAGTTGGATAGACATAAGCTTCCTCGTCATTGGAACATATCAATACATTTTAAGATTATATTGGGTGGTAAGCAAACCACAACAAATTATATTTTAATACCAAATCTATGTGTTTGAGATCTTGTATAGGAAATTTGTGACAGTCAATTGTTTATGTGTGACTAACCTTTATGACTTTTCACTTCTTTTGTGAGTTGGAATTAGGTTTGGGTACCAATAATTGGCCAGAGTTTAGAGTTTTGGTAGCTTGGTTAAGGGTTGTCTTGGAAAAAGGGATTCATAGCATCCAAAATTTTGTAGACTCAAAATTATCCAAAATTGATTGGATAAATGAGAATTCAATTTTGCATAATATCTTCCTATAACCTGTATTAGATCAAGTGAATATTTTGAAAAACATTTTTACCAACTTTACTCGTCACATGTATAGAGAATATAATGGTCTTATAGAAGAAATTTCTAAGCATGCATAATACTATAAGGTTTTTAGAGATGTCCTAGTACAATTTGGATGGGTTCCTCTCCTAAGGCCTTAACAATCTTTTACTGTGCATACTCAATGGGGATCATGATAGTTCATATCATATATATTTTTATTTCAGGATTTGGATTTCTCTTAATGCACAATGTTTTTTCGTATGACTCAATGATAGCAATGTTTTTTAATATGTGGGGGTTTATTAAGGCATAACTATCTAATTTCAATGGGGATAAATTTTCCATTGTCCTCCCCACACTACCTCACCTCAAACAAAAAATCCCACCTGGTGCAAGGTTTATACCATATATCCTACCGACACAACTGAGAATCACATTTGAAAGTTGAAGTATACGTTCTCGACAATCCTTGTGCAAACTTGTAATGTGTGGGAATGCCTAATCCAATAGGGTGGAAGTTGCCCAAGGTTATAAGATTTCAAGTGAGCTTGACACAAGTTAGGTGCACCTCTATTCCATGCAAGTATGTAATAAAGGGGCTATCAATGAAGAAGTATTGGGGCCCTATTTATATATATTTGTGATATTGGGTTGTGATTGTTTTCAATATTGAGGTTATTAGGGAAGGGTTATTTCCATTGAGTTTATGGGTGTTGTGCAGATATACCACTGGGGAAATGGTATAGCTTCCCTTGGTAGTGTTCTTATGGTTGGAGGATAGTCTATCTTACATTTTGGATTGCCAATATTACTTTAGCTCTATTCTAAATGTGGCATTGATATGCATAGTGAATAAGGACTTGTATGGGTATAACTCCTCTACTCTTCATGTAGGTTTGACCTTAATGGGACTATGTGGAGTAGGGGTAGTGGATCCCCTTGTGTTTTTAATACCTTTGTTTTTGGTGTTCCTTTGGCTAAGTGTTTATAGTACAAATCATGATCATAAAGAAAACCACACACACACAGATATTTGATTATAATGCATCATGTTTGGGTTATTTATAACTCTATATATAAGCTAGTGCCTTAGTTGTATATTCCCTCATTCAATCACATTCAATATGCAACAACATATGAATCAATTGGGATTCAACCATGAATGAATGGTGTAGCATATATTAATCACTCAAGAACTAGGTAGGTAGATAAGATGTTGTTAATGGGCCCAATATGGATGGATTAATGTGCCTCCTAAAAGTGAGTGGTCAAGAACTTCAAATTCTTTATGTGTGTCTCTAGATGTGGGAAGTCTCTTTGGGCATGGTTTAAGGAATGAATATGTTCCTTTCCCTAAAGACTAATGTCTGAGTGTATCAAACCCCTGCCCTAGGTGGGGAAGGACCCCTCAAGAAAAGGCCATGGGGTTCATAGTGGATACTAGCGAGGAAGAATTGGATGTTAGTTTGTGCTCGTTTCTCAAGTTCCTCCAATGGATTGGTAGGGGAAATAAACTATTCTCGATGGTCTATCTTCCCCTCCTTTGTTCAAAGGGATAGATACTTCTTGTGATGGATGAGATTGAATCGATTGATCAAAATGATGGTTGAGATCTAGGTAGAAGTGAAGACAGGGTTGGAATGATACACCATGTTTCTTGTTGATCAAAGAGGCAAGGGACTATATTAGTTGTTGGATCAATGGAGGGATCAAGGGTATATCATGATTGCACACCCCTCCCATAATCACCTATTTAGTTTGATAGTGAGCTAATTGATTGATCAATAGTTGGTTGTACCGTTATATATTAATTTTTATAGTGGGTTGGCTTATTAGGTATAAAACATGTGGATAATCCTAGTTATTACTCAAGGGAAAAACATGTCATTTAAGAAGTTGAGATGGATGGGACATACAAAAACAACGAAGACGTAGTGTGATTGGGATCAAGGAAATCGTTTGATGAATTAAGGCACATATATTTGGCACTACCCTTCAATCATATAGAATTATAACAATACACCCTATGGTCATGGGGAAAGGGGAAATCAACTCATTTTAGAGGTGGGGTTAGCTCTTGGAGTGAATAATGTAGGAATGTTGAATCAAAGAGTATGGTTGTCAGTGTGTGGATGTGAAGGGTCTCTATCCTTATTTCTTGGGATGGTAGGTGTACATTGTTGGATTTTCCCCTTCTACAATACTCATGTTATGTATCATGGAAATAATGCTAGGGAATTTTGTTTGTATCTTATCTCTGGAGATGTACACTATTATTACTATTTGTATTTCTTTGATGGACAACTAAATGGTTTGGAATTACCTTGTGCTTGAAGCACGTACACAATATAAATATTTTAAATTTTATTTTTTTTCACATAAACAAATATTTTTGCATTAGAAAATATTGTAGCTAAACCGTACAACTGTGTGATATAAAATTTAAAAAGAAGGTTGCAATTGTAAGTCCAAAATTCTAACTAGATGGATAAAAAAAAGATCATAACTATCTTATCTAAACAAGCCTTTTATATGAAGGAAGGTGTACTATCTTACAAACTATAGAAGAAAAAACACTAAGTGACAAAACATATAAGAATTATTGATAATTGGGCTTAGATTGCATTTCATCATTGTCAAATACTCTTGGTGTTGAATTGCCTTAGCAACTCCTTTTTTGCTTTAGCTACAAGGATAACAATACCTTCTTTTTTATCTAGTTTTAGAACTCAAGGATGTTGAAGTGCCCAATTTCCAATTGAGATAATGGAATGACCACCATGTGAGGAAACACCAAAAGAATTAATATTGTTTGACTTAAACACTGAATTTTATTCCAAAGGGAGCCCAAGAAGGGTCATCAACCGACCAACCCGTTTATGAAACGTTTGTATTTGCAAATTGTGTTCCAATTGTTTCCCTTTATAGACACCCATGAAATCATCTACTTCCATTTACCATTCGTGGATATCTGTAATGCTTCTTGCTACATCGATTGTGTAATATCCCCAGTTTTAATCCCCACAATTTATAATGTAATTGTGTAAATGTGATTTAGGTTGATGAGTCGATATGTATGGGTCTAAAAGCCCATACTAATTAATATGTTTGAAGGCCGAACTATGAATTTTGTACATTCAAATGATTAATAAAAATAATAATTGTTGGTTGCGGTATAAAGGAATGGTAATGAGGGGGGCTATGGTTCCACAAGAGAGGGGGATGAAGAGGGGTCCAAAGGGTTACCCATTTGTATTAATTCATCCATTTTCATATTAATGTTTGTCCCCTTTGAAATATCAAGAGAGATATTAAAGTGATGTAAGAGTGGTAGGTGGGAAAGGTCAATTCACCAAATTTATGACAATATAGGATGAGTACAACCACTTTTGGGGAAATGTGAAGAAAAGGAATTCAAGTGCCTTTTATGCTTGCATGAGAAGAAAAGGAATTTGAGTTCCTTTCTAGGGGGGTGTTACTTGTTGATTTTGGAGAGCAAGAGAGCAGTGGGGTGCTGATAAGAGTGCCAACTATGCTAGCCATGGAAATACAACTTTATGGGATGAGTTTCATGCTAGAAAGAAGTATGTATGCCTATAATTGATTTTTCTTGTTGAGTAAATGGCTCAAGAGCCTTGAGAAGGTTGTTGTGAGCACTTTTGGAGCAAATAAAATTTCATGAAGTCCCCAACTATGATATTCCTATCCAAATTAGCACAATGCAGCCCTAGAGGGAAGTGGGAAGGCCCTAGGGACTGCGTAGAAGAGAAGGGGGATCCCATTCCTTGGGTTGTGTAGGTTGAGGGGAAGAGAGTTGGTGTATTGGAACTTTTGTTGGATTAGAACCTAGGTTTTTGGTTGTTGAATGTGGAGACTAGAGAACCAAGAGTTCCAAACCTCCTTGTGGATTCATAGCCTTGGCTCGAGGGTGGCTTGTTGTTGAGATTTGGAACAACAAGCCTATGGCTGGGAGGAATAGTTGATTTTTCAATAGTCAAGGTTAAACATGAAGATCATTTAATTTTAGCATTTAACCATAACCATAAATGTTGCAACAACCAAGATCATAACAAGAAGCACCATGCACAAGAACACAAGAAGTATCCTAGGAAACCCTTCTCAACAAAGGAAGAAAACCCAGCCAAATCCTTTGTTATATTCTTCAAGAGAAAGACCTTCACCACCAAGATAAAACCTAGCACACAAGAGGGTGCTCAAACCCTAGAAGACTAGCACCCAAGAGAGGTGTGCACTTTCCCAAGAAGGTGTACTTGTTGAATTTTCGAAAATCACATGAACGACATGTTTCCTCAATGGGGAATTTACCTTTACTTATACTAACTTGAACATGTCAACATAAGTGTCTATTAGCACAACATGGCCAACCTCACTAGCTTATAATATAATTAATATTGGGCAGATTAATTATCTTTTCCATTAATTACCAGTCACATTAAGGTGGGGTCGACCTGTACCCTTTACATTACAATTAGGATTACATGTAGGTCTCACTCTTGAACAATATAGCAAGGGATCTTATACACCCACTAGTGCGCATCCACTATGGGCACATCCATAGGGATGTCCATATGTTTGGCTCACTGCATTACATAGAAGAAACACTTCTTCACATGTTCACCTGTGCTCATCCACGGGCATGTCCACTCAATAGATCTTATTTCCCACTGCATTACACAGGAGAGTCATCTAGAGTTTTATCGTCAACTCTTCTTCTCAGAGGAGGCTAATACATCATATTTGTTTACGTTCTCATGAATATGCACCCAACACTTTGGGATTTCACAGGTTCACCTTTTGCTCAGCCACATATACGTCCAACTCTGCAGATCACTTTTCTCATTGTGTTAATCTGGATTTCTTCTCAACTCTTTGTATGGAGGAGGTCATCTCTACATTCCAGCTCTGTCTCAGATAGGAATCACACACCCTTCTCATGGGCTTTCTCTCTGGTTTGTAAGCTGGAGAAAGTCTCACATAGCTGCAATGATCCACATCTCACGAGTTTGTAAGCTGGAGAATGTCTCACATAGTTGCAATCATCAACACTCCCTCTTAGCTAGGGAGGCATTCTTCATCATGTCAAGTCTCACACGGATGTACTTTGAAATTGTCTTGGCTGGAGTCATCAACTTTCCCTCTCAACTAGGGAGGCATTCTTCACCAAGTTAGTTTGGTGAAGATGTCTACAATATGCTCATGTGTAGGAATGGTACTGTATGTGTAGGATTTTCTTCTGCATTATATCTCTGATATAAGGATACTTTATTTCATTGTTTTTCGATATTTTAGGAAACACTGGGTTCTCAAGGAGATTTACACACAGCTCTTGGTTATCATCATAGGATCCATATCATGGTCAAGCAAATCTGTTAGAAGCTTGTGAGGATACATTTCTTCGCGCACTCGATGCTATATACTATGCCTTTGTGGAACTCAAGGCCACAGAGTTTTGTTTCATGTTGTATCAGGAAACCATGGCAAACTTCACGGTAGAACATCAACTAGATGTGCTCTTCTGGTCCATTGTGATTTATTCTCAATCTAAATCGGCATATCCTGCAAACTCAAGTTCACACTGAAGGCATATCTCATGCCATATCCAACTATTCCTCGTATATATCTTAATACATGTTTTGTTTTTGTCTAGTGAGTTTGTCTCAGTTGACTCATGAAATGACTAAGCACATTCATTTCATGGCATGAATCAAGTCTGGTGTTAACCAGATACATCAACGATCCAATCAGTTGTGGATCAGTCTCGTATGAATCATCATCAATCTTTTTCTTTAAATCTACCACGGTGGATTTTGCATTCTGTTATACTGGACTTATTTAATATTTTCACTGTATATATATTCCTTTACTCAAGAAAATATCATCGGTATTCTGTCATACTTCTTGTCCCAAGAAGTAGTGCATCATACTCAGATATTTCATCTCGAATTCACAAGTCATGGATTTCTTGTATCCAATAACAAGGATTTTTTAATAAGTCATCAAGGTCACACTCTTGTCACCAACACTGTAATAATATTTGTTTTGGATCAACGATACTCTTTATTGAGATTTAAACTCATCAAGAATCCATTCATCTGATAATGTTTCCAACTCATGGATGGTAGTATGGATGGAAATGTAAAGGTCTTATTGAATCAAGTGTCTCATCATAGACAGCTCTTTCTGTTTGTGAGAGTCCTATAGTTTTGTATTTCTTGCACTTCCTATCAATTGCACACTTTCTCTACTTGGAAATTTTCATAGACTTCCCTTCTGGTTTCTGAATAATATCTTATACATCATTCTTTAAGATATACTGGTATTCTTTTGTTATGGCATCTTGCCATATTTATTTCTCCTTTTGTTTCTTCAAAGAAATGGCTCATGACTGAAGGATAGTTTTCAAAAATATTTTGCTTTCTCAAGGTGTCCCTTGAGGGACTTGTGTGTCTCTATGTCTTCTAGCAGATTTTTGTAGATCTTGGGCATGCCTTTTATGCCCCACTGTAATATCGTTGGTTATATCAACTGGAGCAACTAGATTAGTTGGAATAAGGTTTGTCTCACTCTGAACTATTTAAGGGGAAGAAGGTAATGTCTCACTGTCAATCTCCATCTGAGATTCTCTAGGTTTGTTGAAAGGGTATCTCTTCTTTAAGGACAATGTCTCTGCTTGTTCTTGTGTAATAATCAATTAAATATGGTTTGGAATCCCATACCAGGGATAATGGTACAAGTTTTTGAGGGCTCCCATACTAGGGATAACATCCTTCATTTATTAAAAAATAAAATCAACTATAAAATTAGAAATCAATTGATTTACCTGATTTGTAGTCATGCTTTAGATTTTAGAGGAAGTACTTATCCTCTCTCTTCTCTTCATTCTTTTGAGGTGGATCTGGATCAATGTCAGCGATAGAAGCATATTGTCTTCCCTTCTTCCTGGTTGGACAGTTTCTTGCATAGTGTCCATATTTGTCACATTTGAAGCACTAGATTTCTAAAACATCTCTTCTTTGATAACCTAGATTTGATGAAGACTTTTCATCTTTAAATGTTTGCCTGAAATTTATTTTGAATTTTCCTCCTTTCTTTGTATGAAGTGAAAGAGCATGATTTTCTTCTGAGGAATCTTCCACTCCTCTATTTCTAAGTCTAAATTCTTCTTGAGTACAATCTATCTGTAGATGATCAAAGGTTGGTAGAGATTCTCTTCCACTTATAGTCTGAAGGAAAGGCTCCCACGTTTTTGGAAGGTTGTTGAGAGTGGTTAAGACAAGTTCTCTATCAGACATGATTTCTCCAATGGTCTCTAGTTGTTCTTTAATCTCAAATATCTTCATAAAGAAGATGGCAACTGTGTCACCTTTTGTCATCTTGGTACTTTGAAGTTGGCTCCTCAAGGTAAGAGCTCTGAGGGTGTTTTCACTTTCAAACATTTCTTTTAATGCTTCATACATATCATAAGTTGTCTTCAGGTTGGCAATATGAGGTAAGAGATGATATCTTACTCAGTAGATGATTATTGTCCTTGCTTTGATATCTTCTTCCTTTCTTATCTTCTTCTCTACATCTGTAGCTGTGTCTGGTAAGGTTTTAGTTACCACATACAAGAGGTCATATTATTCAAGGGTGACCTAAAGCCTTGATTTCCAGGATTTAAATTTGTTTTCTCCATCAAGCCTATCTTCTAATAAGGCTATGTTCTTCATTTGATTGGTTTCTTCAAAATCTCGCCAACTGGATTTGGAAAACCTAATGATTAGGTTGAATTAGTAACCTTAGATTATGTTGGTCTTATGACTTCCAACAATCAAATTGATAGTGTCACAGAGATGCTTTCTGATTCAAGAGAAACGTTTCTTTAGAAATCTAAGATTAATATTTTGCAGGAAATTTCGGCACCCTAGAAACCCTAGGGCCAAAAATCAAAATTTCTCGAAATTTCACTTTGAGAGCTTCTGGAGATGCACTGGAGGAGTTCGTAATATTCTATGCCAAAAATATCCCCAGCGTCCAAGTATTAAGGGTTGTATCACCAAATAAAGGAGGATCGTACGGATTTTTCTGGAAACCCTAGGAGGGTCGTATGGTTCTGCAAAAGTGAGATGAGACTTGGTAGATGCTTGTGAAATGGGTTCTTTCAAGACCTATGCTCTGATACCAAGTTGACTTTTCAATATTCAAGGTTAAACATGAATATCATTCCATTTTAGCATTTAACCATAACCATAAATGTTGCAGCAACCAAGATCACAAGAAGAAGCACCATGCAGAAGAACTCAAGAAGTATCATGGGAAACCCTTCTCAACAAGGGAAGAAAACCCAGCCAAATCATTTGCTATATTCTTCAAGAGAAATACCTTCACCACCAAGATAAAACCTAGCACACAAGAGGGTGCTCAAACCCTACAATAGTAGTGCCCAAGAGAGGTGTGCACTTTTCCCAAGAAGGTGTACTTGTTGAATTTTCCAAACTCACATGAAAGATATGTTTCCTCGATGGGGAATTTACCTTTACTTATACTAACTTGAACCTGTCAACAAAAGTTTCTATTCGCACAACATGGCCGAACTCACTAGCTTATAATATAATTAATATTAACCATATTAATTATCTTTTCCATTAATTACCAGTCACATTAAGGTGGGGCCGACCTGTACCCTTTACATTACAATTAGGGTTACATGCAGGTCTGACTCTTGAACAATATAGCAAGGGATATTATACGCCCACTAGTGCTCATCCACTAGGGGCACATCCATAGGGATGTCGATATCTCTGGCTCACTGCATTACACAAAAGAACCACTTCTTCACACGTTCACCTGTGCTCGTCCACAGGCACGTCCACTTGACAGATCTTATTTCCCACTGCATTACACAAGAGAGTCATCTAGAGTTTTCTCGACAACTCTTCTGCTCAGAGGAGGATAATACATCATCTTTGTTTATGTTCGCGTGACGATGCACCCAACACTTTGGGATTTCACACGTTCACCTTGTGCTCAACCACAGGTACATCCAACTCTACATATCACTTTTCTCACTGTGTTAATCTAGAGTTCTTCTCAACTCTTTGTATGGAGGAGGTCATCTCTACATTCCAGCTCTGTCTCAGATAGGAACCACACACCCTTCTCAGGGGCTTTCTCTCAGGTTTGCAAGCTGGAGAAAGTCTCACATAGCTGCAATGATCCACATCTCACAGGTTTGTAAGTTGGAGAATGTCTCACATAACTGCAATCATCAACAGGAATGTCCCTTGTACGTAGCCAATTGGTTCATCCATTAAAAGATAAGTTTGGTTATTTATGTTATGTTATTTCCATTGTGAAAATATTCATTTGAACGTTGTTATGTTTTCTAGGTATGCATGCATTCATGGTTTTTATTATGTTGTAAATGCATGAATAAATTAGCATGTGCATGATGTTAATTTTATTGTGTCAAAGAAAATTTTTAAATGGGTTTAGAAGGAAAGGTA